>VXAX01006426.1:189019-225566 GCA_013399835.1 Leptocoma aspasia
AGGGTGCCCTTCCCTCAGGCCTTTTTGGGTTTTTTTTTCCCCTTTTTTTTTTTTTTTCCCCCACGGAGTGTTTGTGTGCGTGTGGGTTTGTGTGCATGTCTAAGAGTGCCCTCCATTGGCCACATCCAGGCTGCTGCTCCAGGAGTGTCACCAGCACAGGCAGGGAAGGAAAGTGGTGGGTGCTCCACCAGCATCACAGAATGTCTGGGTTGGAAGAGACCTTCAAGATCATCGAGTCCAACCCAGCCCAAACACCTCAACTAGACCATGGCACTGAGTGCCACGTCCAGTCTCTTTGTGAACACATCCAGGGGTGGTGACTCCACCACCTCCCTGGGCAGACCATTCCAGAACTTTATCACTCTTTCTGTGAAAAACTTCTTCCTAATGTCCAGCCTGTATTTCCCTTGGCACAGCTTGAGGCTGTGTCCTCTGGTTCTGTCAGTGCTGCCTGGAGACAGAGCCCAACCCCAGCTGAGCACAGGCACCTTTCAGGGGTTGCAGAGAGTGCTGAGGTCACCCCTGAGTCTCCTTTTCTCCAGGCTGAACACCCCCAGCTCCCTCAGTGGTTCCTCACAGGGTTTGTGTTCCCAGCCCCTCTCCAGCCTCATTGCCTCCTCTGGACGCGCTCCAGCGTCTGTGTCCTTCCCAAACTGAGGGGCCAGAACTGGACCAGGGATGTCACCCTTCCCTCGTGGGAGGACTGTGCCATGCAGGGACTTTGGAAAGCAGGACATGGCAGCACTGCCAGCATCCTGCAGGCTCCTCCTGCCCAGGCAGAGCTGAAATCCCTGGGCTGGGCAGAGCTGGAGAACTGGACACACCAGTTTGGAGCTGTCCATCTTGGTGGGATGGGGTGAATCGGCCGGTGCGGCTGTTCAGGCAGAGGGTGAAGGCTGCTGTGGGTAAAATCAGGGGTGCCCTGATCCCTGCTCACACATCCCACACTGCCTGACTTGCCAGGATGGCTGTGGGTGTGCAGAATTTGTGCAGGAACACAAGGGTGGTGGCAAAATCCAGCCTCAGACCTGGATTGTTCCTTCAGGAAGATGGGGCCCACCGTGGTGGTGTGTGGTCAAAGCTTGGACTTGGTGACCTTGGAGAGCTCTTCCAACCTTAATAATTTGACGCTTCTATGGCTTGCAGGCTCCAGAATTCACTGGAACCAGCACAAACTGGGAGCCTAAACCCCTTGGGCTCCAAAATTCACTGGGACCAGCACAAACTGGGAGCCTAAAGCCCTTGGGCTCCAGAATTCACTGGAACCAGCACAAACTGAGAGTCTAAAGCCCTTGGGCTCCAGAAGTCACTGGGACCAGCACAAACTGGGAGCCTAAAGCCCTTGGGCTCCAAAATTCACTGGGACCAGCACAAACTGGGAGCCTAAAGCCCTTGGGCTCCAGAATTCTCTGGAACCAGCACAAACTGGATGCCTAAACCCCCTGGACAGCCCAGGTGTAACCTGTGATTTTGTCCTTGCCTGGTTTGGATTTGAGCTGTGGTCTGTCCCAGTGGATTTCTGATCCAGTGGATGCCAGAGTGGGATGGCAAATGCTCAGCAAGGAGGTAGAAAAAATTATCAGGGCTGTGCCCAGTTGTGTGGGGGTGCAGGAGCCTCGCTGGTGGCTCACAGCTCTTCACAATCCCCTTCTTTGTCACCCCTGACACCTGCAGAAGGTACCCAAGGCAGAAGGACCACCCAGACCAAACTTTTCAGCCTCTTTCTGTGGGTTTCTTGGGATGAAAAATCATTTTTGCCAGGGACACACACACAAAGGCAACAATATTTTGGTTTGTCCTTGAGAAACACAGGCAAAGGACAGCCCAAGGTGCTCCAATGTCACCTGCTGTCCCCAAACTTTGCTCTGCCAGACCCATCTCCCAGGCAGAGATGGAAGGAAGGGTTTGGGCAGGTGTTGTGTGCTCCAAGTTGGAGCCAGAGGATGGGACCGGGCAGGGATGTCTTCCATCACTCAGAATTCCAGAAACAGCCAGGCTACCTAGACTGTGGCAATAACCATGGGTAAATTTGTGTGGCATAGAAACGTGACCTCCAACACTGCAATAATCTGTTTTTTCACTCGTTTAATATCACTTCCCCAGCTGCAGGCTGTAGCCTGTGGTTATATGTCCCCCTTGGGGTGTTTTTGGGATGGAAATGTAGGAGATGGATCTCTGCTGACATGCATCAGCCATTCAGGTGCCTGTTGCATCTTCCCTCCCTGCCAGGTCCAACACCTGTTGAGCCAAAGATCCAGGTCTGGAGGGGGCTTTGCCCATCCACTCCTGCTCTGAGTAAATATTCCCACTTCAGCAGGGATTAGTTAAAAAAGGAAAAAAAAAAGTTTATGCTCCTTATGGTGAAACCTTCCAGATGGGACTGCACTGAGGGGAAATCAATTGTGAGACCTAACAACCATAACAGGTCTGGTTAAAGTTTGTTGGCTTTTATGGTGCTTTTCCCAGACAGGGGCAGGGAGGGGGGATTTGTTTTGTGCTCACCACATCCTCAGACAGAAGCAGGTCTGTGGTCAGCGTGAGAAAAATTGAGTTTGTGGCGAGCAGGAGGCCTGGGCTGAATCCCAGGCGCTGAAGTCACCATTAGGGACTGGATTTCAAAACAAACCCTGTCTCCTCATCATCTGGTTGCTATGGAGGCACTGCTGGCTCCTGCTTCCAACCAGGAAAGGCAGGTTTCTGGTCTGGACCAGAGGTTAAGATGACAAGAAAGATGGACATACTATTTAGAGGAGCATGGAGTGACAGGGCAAGGGGGATTGGCTTCCCACTGACAGAGGGCAGGTTTACATTGGATTTTGGGAAGGAATTCTTTACTCAGAGGATGGTGAGGCCCTGCACAGGCTGCCCAGAGAGATTCCAGATTCCCCATCCCTGGAAGTGTTCAAGGCCAGGTTGGACAGGGCTTGGAGCAACCTGGGATGGTGGAAGGTGTCCCTGCCCATGAGAGGGAGCTGGACAAAATTATCTTTAAGGTCCTCTCCAACCCAACTCGCTCTGTGATTCTGTGATCCTTGTGGATCCCTTATAACTCAATATATTCCATAATTCTGTCATCCCTGGCTGGCTCATCAGGGTGAAGGTCGGGTAGACTTTGGATTTGCAAACAGAATGAGTTTTTCCAGCACTGCCCTAAGAGAGTCAGTGGCCCCTTTCAGAGTCTCAGACAAAGCAAGAGCTTCTCAGCTCCCGAATCTGATATCTAAAGTATTCACAGTCCTCTTTAGGCAACCCCTCCTGCTAATCAGAAAATTTATCAGATGTTTGGTAGATGCCTGTTCTTTTCTTTGCAAGCAAGACCAGGTTTTCATCCCCTTTTCACTGCTGAATTCTGGCCCCAGAGGCAGGCAGGAGCCTGGTAAGGGGAGATTTGCTCTGTCGAGCTTTGTAGACTGCAAACCAGCCAGGAGTGGGGATCTGACTTGTAAAAAATTTAAGTCCAAATGCATTTGGACTCCATGCTGATTAGTGTCAGGTCTAACACACACTCAGGAATGTGGTGGCAGGGGCTGCAGCAATTTGAAGTGGGGATGAAACACAGTTTGCAAGTAGCAGGTCTGACTTCCGAGTTCCCTAACCCTTTCCTGCCCAAATGAAAAGGTTTTGGCAGAAGGGAGATGCAAAGACAAGTCTTTGATATAGAGCAGGGAGAGAAACTGAGTGAATGTGGAGGTGCATTCAGCTTCTCATCTCTTCCTGGATTCACAGGATGGTCTGTGGGCTTCTCATCCCTTGTTTTTCAGTCTCTCCTGGGGCTGGGTTTAGCTGCCCAAACTGTGGATTTGCTGGGAATTTGTATGGCTGTGCTGGAAGCTCCCTCTGTTTGCATGCAGAGCCTGGCATGGGGTGGGAGATGGCAGCACTGGGGACACCAGTGGGGACACCGTGGGGCTGGAGCTGGATCAGTGGCTGCAATGAAAACGAGTTTTCCCTCCTTCCTGGATGCAGATGCCCCTCAATAGTCCCTCACCCTAATTCCTCCCCGGCAGTGCCACCCTGACCATGGAAACCCACCCCAGATGATCTGAATTATTTGGAGGTTGCAGCCCAGGGCGATGTTTGTCCCCCGGAACTGGGCTGTTTGCATTTCAATTGCAGGGTCAGCATGAGCCTCACCCAAGGGGAAACGCCTGATTTTCTCTACCTGGGGTGAGCTGAGAGGGGAAGAAGGGAAAAAGCTGGAAAGGTGGGAGGGAAAAGGTACCACGACTGTGTGATCAGCGGTGAAGAAGTCCTGCCCCACCCTCTGAGGGTCTGCCCCTCCCCAAATCTGGAGGTGGACAGTTGCGGGAGGGGGTACAAGATAAGGAAAGTCCTGCTACTGATCTTATTTCCCCTTCTCTCTTCTCTCCTGGAAAGAGAGGAGATGGAGGGAAGGGACAACAGGAGAGTCTTTATTTGGGGTAAGAAAGAGGGAGATTGACACGAATGCAGAACATGGGGGGGAGCAGGGCTCTGGGCAGCTGGGCTGGAGGAGGAATCTGTGCCACAGAAGGTTGCAGAGAATGCATCCTTAGGGCATTGCAGCGTGGATTCTACTTTGGATGAAGGGTTTTGGGGGCTGAAGGAGGTCCTGGGACTGGCTCTCACTCTCTGCAGATGCTCTAAGCCTGGCTACAGCACCACAGGCTTTGGGGTGTCCTGCACTCAGGGGTGAGAAGAAAGGTGGGTGCCTGATGTGGGAAGACATAAAATCTGTCTCTCTTGTCCTTCTGTGCTCCTGTACTGGGTGTAGCTCCGTCCATTATCCTGCCTGGCCTCAGACAGGACCAGACCAGAGTTGGTTCCTGAGCAACAAATCCCTTCCCTGCATGGTTTTGGTGGAAGGGAGAGAGAAAAGGAGGGATGTTAAGAGGCTAAAAAACAAGTGCTGGCAGAAGGGAGAGGAGGCAGAGCCCAGCTGGCCATGCTGACCTCCAGCCCACCCTCCCCAGGTGCAGCCTGAAGTCTGTGTTGAACCAGCTCCCTTGGGATGGAGAGAGCTGGAGACTCCCCAGCCCAGACATCAATCCTGTTTTCTTTGGGGAGATGGTTTCAATTCACAGTCAAGGCTCAGAAGAGGGATCTGCATGGGCAGGGGGCACTGGGAAGGAAAGCAGGTCACAGCTGTGCTCACCCCCGGCTGAGACACAGTTGGGCCCCTCCTGGGGGTGGGGACACCCCCAAACCAAGCCTTGGGATGGTGATGTGGGGCTGCATCTTCCCCCACTGGGGCTGCTCTGTGGGTTCTCAGCCGTGTGAAGGGTTAATAAAAACAGCAACAACAACAAAGTACCGCCAAAACCGCCAAATCCCAAAATCTCTTCTGTTTCTCTCCCCTCCTCCTTCCCTTCCCTGTTTTTTCCAGGTGTTGTTCATGGCCACAGGAGGGAGCTCAAATCCAGACATGGGAGGATCGGCTTGATTTCAGACCCAGAGCCTCTTAAACTCTGCTTTTCCTCTAAGCTGGTCCCTGTTATGTCCAGGATCTGGCACCTGCTTGACATTTACTTTGAGTTCCAGAGGACCAGAGACCTAGGATGAGGAGCATTGGATCCGCCCTGAACCTGCTTTTGGTATCTCCACTCTACTTTGTGTGGACCGTGGTCGCTCTGGACCTGGCACAAAATCCCTGCACCACTTTGGTCCAAGGGAAATTCTTTGGGTATTTCTCCTCCTTCGCCGTCTTCCCGTTGAATTCCTCTCTCTGCTCTTGGATTATCCAGAACCCCGACCCTCGCAGGTACACTTTGTACATGAAGATCCTCAAACCCTCCGGCGTATGTGACCACCAGCACATCCGCACCTACCAGTTCGACTCCTTCCTGGAGTCCACCCGCACCTACCTGGGCATGGAGAGCTTCGACGATGTCTTGAAGCTCTGCGATGGCTCCACCCGCTTTGCCTTCCTCCAGTCCAACAAACAATTCCTGCAGATGAAGCAGACAGCCCCGCCGGGCGTGGACACCTGGCCCATGCGGTGGAAGCCCACCAAGGCTCAGGAGAGGGACTTCTCGGTGGAGTATCTGGTGGTGGGCAACAGGAACCCCAGCAAAGCCGCCTGCCAGATGCTCTGCAAGTGGCTGGACGCCTGCCTGGCCATCAGCAGCAGCTCCCACCCGTGTGGCATCATGCAGACCCCGTGCTCCTGCTCGGGAGGGGAGGTCCTGGATCAGGCCAGCGAGATCCTGGGGTTCACCAGGAAGAAGGAGGATTGCTACAAGGATGGGATTTACCTGGAGAACTGCGTGAGCAGCCCCAAGGACAGCAACGGAGCGGAGTTCCTGGGTGAGTGGAGGGTGCTCGGGGGGTGTTGGGGAGGGAGGGCTGGTTGGGCTCTGCTCTCATGGGTCTCACACTGTCCCCATCACTTCTGTGTCCGTATCTGTGGGTGCCTGGAGTGAAAAACCTCATTTCCCAATCGACAGGCAGGTCGGGTAACCCACGAGGCTCTTTATGAGCCTGCGACAGGAATTGCAAATCAGCTGCCCCTAAATATTCCCCAAGTTGTTGCAATTCATTCTCGGGGCTTGTTCACTGCTTGCTTTACTCCTGCAGCCTCCGAGCTGCTGACAGGGAGCTTCTTACCTGAGGGTGTGCAGTTTTCCAACAGAATTACAGATGTCCTAGAAAAAACAGGATCCAAGCTACCTCCCGAGGCGGGCTGCTCTCAGCAGCCCTATCAACCACTTCTAATTCCTAGGAAAAACTTAATTCTTGTGTCTGGTTCAAGGGGATGGCAACAGAAGGCACTCTCGTTTTGTTCTCAGCTTCATTTTCCTTCTGGAGGCTTTCAGAAAGAGAATTCACCACGCTGCTTCCACGGGGTTCCTTAGTGCCTTTGCTGGGGCTCGTTCCTCAGATATTTCACTGGGTTTTGATTGCGATCTTGAGTGTGGTGTGGGCTGGAAAGGGACAGGGGAGGTGGTAGAGGCATGGCAAAAAGAGCTGTGAGGCAATGTGGGATGATGCTGAAGTCTGATTTTGTTCTGGGGAGGGAAATGCTCCTTCCTGCGACCTGGCATGGCCTTGCCAGGCAGAAGGGACTCGGGGGGGTCTGAAAGTGGAGCCTTTTCCTTGCTACCTGTGTCAGGTCTGCTCCGGGGTGTTTATTCTCAGCTGCCACCCCAGCATGCAGGTTATGTAAAGCAGAGGTGTGATGCTCAACAGGAATCCAGGTGGCAGGGAATGGAGCCTCCAGCTCAGAGAGTCTCAGACCCCCACCTGACCCTCACCCCAAGGTCTCATCTTCTTCAGGTGCTGGACTGAAATGTCCTCTACCACCAGCAGAAAGTTGACATCTGGCTGGGTCAGGAATTTGGGGATCCTTCCTGGCTTCTCCACCCCTGTTGAGGGTGGGATTTCTCAGGGTTGAGGGGAAGAAGCCAGATTTGCTTTTGCAGTAGGCAGGAGGTGACCAGGCACAGATTCAGGCTGTGCAGAGTGATTTTCCTGCAGGCTGCAGCTGGCATTAGCTGAGAGATTAGGATATGATCAGGTACTCGTGCTTTCGTCAGTGTGTTTTAGGGGAGATTTTGTTTCTTACTGGTCTGTGAATCAATACATGAAGGCACAGCTGAGCCATAAATCCTGCAAATTAGTTCTTCAGTTGTGCCTCCCTCCCTGGTCATGAGCACAAGACTCTCCAGATTTGGGTTGGTTTTTTTTCCTTGCAATGCCCTTTCCTCCTGTGTGAACAGCTCGTGAGGAGCCTCCTCGGAGTTCAGTCATGTGTCATGCCTGGAATTTGCTGATTGGGTGATTTATGAATTCCACCCAAGCAGTGTGACCTTTCTCACTGCAACCAAAGGTGAAATTTGAAATAAGATTTTCAGCAAATCCTGAAGCATTCAAGCTTAATATTGGCTTTTGTAGGGATCTCTCCTAGTCCAGCTCGAGTGCCTGAATGTTCCCACAAAGTAAATATGAAAGAGGCTCAGGGGTGGCTGAATCAAAATCCTTTTTAGGTGTCAAATATTTGTAGAGTGGAGATAATTTTTCTGCTGGCTGCTCACATCTGCTCCATACTGAAGACAGGGAATTATCATCTTGGCTGGTGGGATGCCATCCACACAGAAACCATGCTCGCAGGGTGCCCAGGCTCTCCATGTGCTGCTCTGTCTGTCACTGTGTCTGTTTTGATTTACGCAAAGGCTTGATCAGGAAGATGGAGGCAAGATCCAATTTGGACAGGGAGTCAGCAATCCCTTAACAGCATTTTGTGGGTGGAATATTTTGATAGGGTTCCTGATTTCCAAGTGCTGATGCTGGTTATTGCAATCATTGCTGTTCCAATTGTATTTGTAGCATTTTTTTTTTCCGCAACAAGCTTTTTAATTTTTTTTTATTATTATTATCATTGCTATTTTTCCTTCCCTGCTGCTTTCTGAGTCATTTGTTGTTTCTGGGCTTGTCTTAACACTTTCATCTTGGAACAAGTGGAGATGTGTGAGTTGTACTAATCTACTATGATGACTTTAAAGGCACAAGAAGAAATGTGGAAGGTTCCCTGCCCATGGCAGGGGGTTGGAATGAGATGATCTTTGAGGTCCCTTCCAACTCAAACGATCCTATAAATTCCCAGATACCCAGATACCATCCTGAAATATGAAACCTGACTCTCCCTAATGTGCCTTTTGATTCCTTGGGTATTTCCAAAGTAAATGGATGGGTGCAAATCCACAATGAGATGTTGCAGTGGGAGCAGCTGTGCTTTGGCTCACGGTCTGTGGGTGAGATCCCTGGGAAAAGCTTCACTCCAAGAGGATCCCATTGTTCCAGAACTACAGAGACTCTCAAGGAAACATAACTGACAGCCTGTTTTCACTCATGGCCAGTGATTTTACAGCTGGCTCAGGTGCACAGGGAAGTTTATGGTCATTTGTTGAGGAACTTCATAAAGAAACTCTGCCAAAGTGACCCTATCTTGTGTAGAGCATCTGTTCTTCAGTGTCTGGAGGAATGAGAAACTCCTCCAAATTTGCTTCGCAGATTTAGTGGGACTCTCTTTGCACTCACTGTCCCACACAGACATTGCAGAGGATGCAGCAGGCAGTGGTGGATTGCAGAAGAATCCCTCAGGTTATGCCTCAGATATTTTGGTCTTGCTTCACATGGAGCTTGTCCCGGTGATCAGCAAGACGTGCTTTGAAATCTTGGGCAGCTTGAACTGGAAATGTTTTCCAGGAGAAGACAACTCAACATGGAAACCATTTTTGGCCATTATCAGATCTCCCTTGGCTAATTCAGGAAATGTGGGAAGAAGGCAGAGGTCTGTTTGTAGATCCGGATATTTAGATGTAAACTCACTTTTTTGGGATGCAAATTGGCATTCCTGGAATAGGTTTGGGGTGCAAGAGCAGGAGACTGAAGAAGGGAAAACCTCCTGAGATGCTGGGCATTGGTTCCTCAAGGTCTGGAAGTGCTGGTGACCCTCCCAAATGTGAGCTGGCTTCTGTAATTGGAGCTGGAGCTTTAACAGGGATGATGATGTGACCCCGTAATGAGAGAAGGTTAAATGTGTGCTTAAGTGCTGTGCTGAGTTAGGCACTTAATGAATGTCTAATTAGTCTTGTCTCCCTGTGAGCTGTTCCTGGAAGACCATTGCAGTCCTGTCACATTTTGGTGGCCCAAAGAGATAAACATCATTCTCTGGTCCTTCTGCTCTTCGTGTCCCCAACTTGGAGGGATCCAGGATACTGACTGCAAAACAAGGCTAAAAGTGCCCCTCAAAATGTATTATTTGCTTCTTGATAAACCAGGTGGCTCCAGGGCTGAAGGGTTTTTTTTAAATGAATGGGTAACTGAAACACAGTAATGCTAAACTGAAGTGCTGGGGATTTTCCTGCCTTTCCTGCTAATTTTTTTCCATTCTTTTGCTGTCCCCATTGCTCCTGAACAAAATCAAACCCCCTTTCCTCACACATGATCATCGCTTCTGTTTTGTTGGTGGTGTTTCATCTTCCACTTTCAGGTGCTTTTTCACCTCTGTGACCTTGATTAAGATGTCTCAGAGTGTCTGATCTCTGTTTGGAGAGGCCCATGAACGAGTTCCTTCTCAACCTCTGCTGCGTTAAGTAGGCTGGACTCCAGAAATCAATCCACAATCCAAACATCTCCTGCTGTTGGGAAGTTTTGCTTCGTGCTTGGTGTGTTCTTTGGTCAAAACATGCTTTGGTCTCTTCAGCAGGGCTGAGCTGCTGCCTGGATTTGTGGCTGAGTGGCTCCTGGATGGGGTCCATGATGTGGAAGAGGAGCCAGAGGCACAGAAATACATCAATTCCCACCCTCCCTGCTGCAGGAATGTGTGGCACAGCTCCCCTCCCCTCGAATCTCCAATCTCACCCAGGGCAGGAATAACTCGATCAGGCATTTCCTGTGTTTGAGATGAGCTTTAGTGGCCGTGAAAGCTCCAGAGATTGATAAGAGCTGTGAGTAATTGCCCAGGGGCAGACCTCACACCTCTCCTTGACTTCTTCAGCTCTTTATGACACACGCTCTGTTCCTCCAGCAAGAGGAGCAGCTGAGCTTGCAGACAAAGGTGTTTGGCTTTGGTTTTGCCTCGCTGTTGGATTTGCCGACCAAATGGCAAAGGGGATTTGGGTGAGTGCATTTTCATTGCCTCTCAGGAAGGCGTGCTGCATTCCAGTTCCTCGATTCTCCACCTGTGTCTGTCCCTGTTGTCTGGTCTGAACATCCCTGAGAGCAGAGGTTGGATGTGGTGAGAGATGGTGTCTCCTTTAGAGGTTTTTCTCCCAAAATTGCCCTAAACCAGGACAGATGGACAGCAAAACACAGGGCAAGGAGCGTGTAAAATTTTCCTGTGTAAACTGCTGAAATAATTGCAGATTTTACCTGACGTCCCCCCAGCTTAAGTCCAAATCTCTGGAATGGAATGGAATGGAATGGAATGGAATGGAATGGAATAGAATAGAATAGAATAGAATAGAATAGAATAGAATAGAATAGAATAGAATAGAATAGAATAGCTTTCAGTTGGAAAAGACCTGCAATGATTATCTCGTCCCACTGCCCGACCAAAAGTTTAATTAAAGATATTGTCCAAATACTTCTTAAGCACTGACAGGGGTGGGACATCAACCAGCTCTCTAAAAAGCCTGTTCTGATTTTTGACCACTCTCTCAGCAAACAGACCTTTGCTAATGTCCAGCCCACACCTCCCCGGGCGCAGCACGGGATCCCAGGGAGAATCAAGCATGACCACAGAGCAGCACTGTGAAGTGACAGGGCAGAAATTCCGTGTCCCGGCTGCTTTCAGCACTAAATCCATCCCTGCAGATCCATCCCTGCGGAGGTGGGGTGGAGAAAAACGAGCAAAGTAAAGCGATCAGTTCCATTGTGAACCCAACAGCTTGCGGACATGATCACAATGCAGAAACATCAGCAATTACCGGCTCGATGCGCTGTCGCTGTCGCAGGGAGAGTAAAGGTGGAATTTACATCCACTTGCCGAGGGAGTTTCACAGGCAACTACTCCCATCATTGCGACGGGGACTTTTCCGGGTAATTTAATGAGTGGCAGCCTGGTGAAAGGCTCAGCTTTTCAGTTTCCCTTTTTTCTCTCTCTCCTTTTTTTCTTTTTTTCTTTTTTTTTTTTTTTTTTAATTTTCAATTTTTAACATCCTCTCGTATTCAGGTTCCATAGCAGGCGCCGCAAAATGTTTTGTATGAGAGTACAAGGTGAAATTAAGGTGCAGGGAAACACTGACACCAGAGTCAAAATTGTCACGTCTCCAGAGTAGTTTTCCATTTCTAACTGCAGAAAATGAGGATGATGGTGCTGACACCTCGAAGGGAGAGTGCACGGAGGCATTCCTGTCCATTTTCACCATCTATCTTAAATATTTGGCCCTTTTCACCACCCACCTTGAATATCTGATGTATTTAGGTAATGGGAGCAGGCTGAAAAATGGAAAACTTTTTTAATGAGAGGAACTGGATCCATAGTGAGTTTTAGGTGTTTGATTCACTTGTTTGGTGGCTGAACTCCCTAGAACGCAAATACTGCCCTACTTGTGACCAGTGAACATTGAACCAATGAATTTCTCTGTGTTTTGACTATATAAAATATGTGAAAAATCTAGTAAAGATCATATGTGATGGAATGATTTTCTCTGCACAACCCGAGCAGTGTGTGGATGAAAAGATTTCTGTTGCACATGCTGGCCAGAATAAAGTAATGCCTTGATTCTCTAACATTAAAAATGTTGTTGGAGGGTTTCTATTTTTCCTGCAGGTTCAGTGACACTTCCAGAGCATCACCAACACCCCTGTAACTCATCTCTTTTCCCATATCTTCCCATTCTTACAATCAGTGAAATTTTCGACAGCATCTACGGGTGTTGATTCCATCTCCTGCAAGTCCCACATTTCCCAGGACAGTATTGGAGCAAGCTTGGGATAATTAGGTTAGAAACCTGGTTTGGGATTCTCAGCAAGCATCCTGGGGAGGACTCAGCAACTGTGTGTCTCTGGGGTGGCTCTGCCAATGTCACCTCCAGCCGCTGAATTTCCTTTTGGCACACTCTCTTCTTGCAGACAACAATCTGATACTGAAATCCCATATTTTATCCTTCAGCACGGTGTGAGACAGCCAGGCTGGGAAAAGGACGTCCTTTAGCACATCGGAATTGCAGATCTGTTGAGTTTAAATATATTTCTTTGTGTTCCCTGGCTCCAGTTTCAATAGAGCGATAATTGCCACACACCTCATTAAGCTGAACGCTCTCAATAGGTCTTGAGTGGTCCATGTCATTAAACAAACAGCTACTGGCTTGGGATCTGCCCGGTGTTTAGGAGCTGTAAAGAAGGGACCTGGAGGCTGTGAAAGCTGCAGCTCCAGCTTCCTGAAGAAATTGGGCTGCCCTGGCAGGGTGGCTGCTTTGCCCCCGCTGTTTCTGGGGCGCTTTGAGGAGTCTGATCCTTCCCTGTGCCCTGAGGCAGGAAGGCAATTACTGGTGCAAGCCCCTGGACTGTCCCCCCTTTTTCGCCTTGCTTGGATGAAGAGGGCGATGCCCTGGTCTCTGCCAGTTTGGATTTTGGGATTTGGAGGCTGACACTTCCCCGCTTGTTCGTTTTGGGTCAGGAGTTCGGGTATATTTGAGTTGAAGGCGCCCAAACCAGAGAAAGATGATGAAATTCAGTGTATGGCACTGAAAACAGCAGAAACAGCTGGGAGCAGGGGTGCTGTCACTCTTTTTCTGGTTCATATCCTGAATCTGAAGTCTGAAGGACCAAGATGCAGGGATTTGGCCCCTCAGCTTTTGCTGAGACCCCAAGACTGATCAGAAAAGGACCTACACAGAGATCCTGCTTCAGAATCTACTGCAGGCTGGGATAGGACAAGGGGAACGGTGATTCCACCACATTTCCCTGTTTAATGTGCTCTCCCAGACTAAACCCATCCACATGGAAGGCTTTATTCAATGATCTGTGTGCACTTCATATGCAGCTCGGTATCCCAAGTGCCTGCTGGATGGAATTGAGGTTTAGTTTTGGTATTTCCTTCCCATAACTTGACTAAACTTGTGACCAAGACTGTCAACAGAATCCCGTTCCTACCAACTCTGGTCAGAAGTAGAGGTATGGAAGAAAAGCACTTAAGGGCATGTGGGGATGACCAGGACAGGTTCAGGCTGGCCATTAGACCTCCATCAGTGCCCAGACCAGAGCTCAGGTGGGCATGGAAGCAGCTCAGGTGGGCAAGGAAGCAGCTCAGGTGTGCTCTGAGCTTCATGGCTTTAAAGTTAGTGCCCTGTGAGGCAACCAGGCCAAAAGTCAGGGGTGATGTGCATGTGAATATATCCACAGGCAAGATTGTCCTGTTGTAGGGAGATGCCAGACTCCAGTCTCCATGAACAATTCCAGTCCATGAAGATCACAGAATCACAGAGGGTTGGGTTGGAGAGGACTTTTAACATATCTCCTTCCAACCCTCTGCCATGGACAGGGACTTCCCACTATCCCAGGTTGCTCCAAGCCCTATCCAACCTGGCTTTGAACACTTCCAGGGATGGGACATCCACCAATTCTCTGGGCAGTTGTGCTTGGTGGAAGTGGTGCTGGATGGTACCAGTTTGCCCTTGATGCCCATTAATTTGGGACTGGGACTAAATAATCTCTACAGACCTGGATTAGAGGGTCTTTGCACCAGAATTCCAGTTTTGGATGTGCTTAGGAAGATGCTGCTGGCCATTCCCAGGAGAAAACCACTCAGGAAGAGGTGCAAGGACTGCTGTTCACAACTGGGTTTATTCAGTGCTTGTCTTCTACCCTGTTAGTGGGGGTCAGTTACAGAATTATCAATAAATTGACTGATGACAATTTCTGTCCACAAAATCCTTTCCCTTTCATACCCTTTCCTTCTCCTTTGTTTAGCTTGCTGGCTTTAGTTGTTTGTTTTTCATTTTAATGTCCTGCTTGGCAGGAATTCATGGAAGCATGGAATGGTTTGGTTTGGAAGGGACCTTAAACATCATCATCACATTTCAGGCCCCTGCCAGGGGCAGGGACACTTTCCACCAGACCAGATTTCTCAGAGTTCCATCCAACCTGGCCTTGGACACTTCCAGGGGATGAGGCATCCACCAGTACTCTGGGCAACCTGTCTCCCTGGAGCTTTCCCTTCTCTATGCTGGAAAATCCCAAGTCTCCCAGCCTGTTTTCATAGGAGAGACACTCCAGCCCTTTGAGCATCCTCTTTAGGGTGCACCAAGGTCAAAGAGTGATGCTGTGACTTGAGATCAGCGATGTTTGTAAGAGGAAGGCCAACAGAAAGCAGCAAAGGAGCTGCTCAGGAGGATGGCTGGCTTGCTGGGGGGGCACTTGATGAAGAAGAAAAGATGCAGGGACCAAGAGAGTCCCCAGGTAACCACAGAGAAGCCTTTAAGGAGATTGCTTTTTGTGCTTCTGTGCTTTTGGGCCACGGAGGAGCTCAGGAGGCCTCTGGGGGGTTCAGCCAGCTGCCTCCATGGACCCACCACAGCTGAGGAACCATCAAGGAGGAAACAACCTTGTGGAAGATGTGGTTATGCGGACGGTCGGTGGTGGGACAAACGGAGATGAGAGATCTCTGGAGTCAATGCTGATCTTGGAGCATGCAATTTCATCGGGCGGGGGTATAGGGGCCTTGCTAGGAGCTGCCAGTTGCAGCTCGGAGCAGGACCGAGAGATAGAGTAAAAAGAGCAAGAGCAAGAGTAAAAAGTAAGAGTAAGAGTAAGAGAGCGAAGTTCCCGTTACAATGCATGAAATCTTCTTCTACACTGAATATTCTAATTTACACTAACCAATCCAGTACAAATTACAAATCCTATAGCATTTACATATAGCCTATAAGAATCATTACATTACCATACCATGTCATATTTTAAACCCTAAAAACTACTCTTTGGACCCTTCTTGCCAAGCTTCTAGGGTCTACTCTGACCCTTGGGCTCCTGGTAAGGAGAAGGGCATTGTTTAATTAAAAAGGGGATTACCTTCAGCTTGGCCATACTATTGTTCTTCTGTTGTTCAGTAACAGAGGCTCGGCATCTTAGACATCGAAACTTGCTTTCAATTCTATTTCACTTATATGTTTCATATTCTCAAACTCTAAACAGTCATATTTATAAGGCTTTCCTATTTCATCCTTCCCAACAGGAAGAGCCATGACAGATCCCACCCGCTGCCAGGGCAGGGATGGCTTTCCTGGCTCAGCAGAGTTACCTGCAGTGCTCCCCTCTGGGCCGTCCCTTTCCTCCCACCAGCCCTGGTGTCCTGTCCCAGCTCAGCAGTGTCACGTGTGAGCCTGTTTTCTCTGGAGCTGGTGGAATGTCAGGTGTGGGTTTGGTCTTGGCACAATCTGTTGCCATTTTCTTGCTTCAGGGCAGAGGAAGAGAAAAGTTGAAGCTTTTCCAAGCCTTGAAACACCATGAGCAACCATCCCCACTCCTGAGCCTACTGGATTGGCCCCCAGCTTGGCACTACACTGTCCCTTCTGCAAAACAGAGCTCTGTGATTATGGGGAAGGATGAAATTTCCTACCATGTGAAGTCCCATTTTCCTCTCCCGTGATAGTCTCAGCTCCTCTAATTGCTGCTCATATCCAAATCCTTCATGACCCTCATTTTCCAGCAACGCCTTTGGGATTGTCCTGGTACCAGCACCCTCCTGGGGCTTTTCCTGGACATAGCATAAGATATCTGGAGCATTTCTGGCCTGGATGGGATGGTGGGTCAGATAAACCAGTTAATTGCTGTATTAGCTATTCTTTTAGTGAGTGGGATCACTCAGGCTGAGCTTACACTCACCAGAAACTTCAGAGATTGATCATCCTTGGGGTGAGACTGGCCTCCCATAGTGGATGAAGGAGTATAAATCAGACAGACAAACCCAGAAATGTCCTTTCCTTGGGGTTCTGCCTGGAATGAAAACCTGGGCCAGCATTTTATCAGGTGTCCTGGGACTCCTCCCTCATGGTCCCACTGGCTTATTCTGGCTTTGGGGTTGTACTTCATTCCTGGGGCTGGGGATGCTCCTGTGCTGGGTGCAGGAGGCAAAGGGACCTATGACAAGCAAACAAAAAAAACCCCAGGAGCAGAACAAGAGGAGATCTGGGGTTTCCAGTATGTCCTGGGTGACCTGTGTCACCCAGCAGGAGTGGGTCCTGCTCTCTGGAGAGAGGCTGGATGAGCAGAAGGCCTTGGAGAAATGCCAAAAATAGGTCTGGATGCTTCAAAGGTTTGTGGTGGAGTGTTCGTCTTGCATCTTCTCTCTCTGGGTCAGAATTCCTCTCAGTGAGCCAGGGCAGGCACTGGGCACTCAAAGAAATGCTTTTAAAACCCCAGAAGGAAAATAAAATAAATGAAGAGGTGGTGGAGGAAGGAATGGACGAAGCACAGAGCTGCCCCATGGCACATCTCCATTTGTGCACGTCCAGAGAGCCAGGGGCAAGGGCACACAGCTGGGTCTGGTGTGTGGATGGGTGTGCACACCCAGGGGAATGTGGAGCCAGTGGGAGAGCTGAGGATGTCCAGTCTGGAGCAGAGAAGGCTCCAGGGAGACCTCAGAGCCCCTTCCAGTGCCTAAAGGGCCTCCAGGAGACCTGGAGAGGGACTTTTGCAGGAACATGTAGTGGGAGGACAAGGAGGAATGGTCCTAAGTTTAAGCAGGGCAGGTTTAGACTGGATATTAGGAAGGAATTCTTCCCTGTGAGGGTGCTGAGGCCCTGGTTCAAGTTTTCCAGAGAAGCTGTGACTTCCCCATCCCTGGAAGAGTTCAAGGTCAGGTTGGGCAGGGCTTGGAGCAACCTGGGATAGGGGAAGTTGTTCCTGCCCATGGCAGGGCGTTGGGATTAAATTATTTTTAAGGTCTCTTCCAACCCACCCACAAACAAATCCTGGTGCTGGGACTCCCATGGGGAGCCCCAACACTTCCCCACACACAGACCCTGCTGCTTCCCACTGAAGGGAGAGCGACCATGGAGACCTGCAGTGTGCAAACTCACTGCAGGAACAGGAGGCTAACTCATCCTTCAGCCTTCCACTACTTCTCCCAAATTGTGCCACGAGGCCTAGCTGTGCCTCCTGGTGCATTTCAGGAGGAGATGGCTTTGTTTATACTTGTGGGGTCCTTCCCACGGAAGTAGAATTTCTGTTACTCCTCCCAGAGCCAAAGCACACTGAGGGATTCCCCGGAGTGGCTTGGGAGCTTGGTGGGAAAGGACAACCTGCATGGTTTGGTGTTCTGAGGGGACAAGGAAAAGACTTGTTCTGAGGCTGCACTCAGCCAAGGCTGTCCCTAAATCCCAAAAGAATGTGGGGCATGTATCCCTCTATTGCCGTGGTCCGTGCATTGACAGAGGACTCTTGACAATAATTTCAGAAGGCTAAATATGATTTATTAAAATGACTCCATAGTTCAGAGGATTTGGGCTATAACGTGCCCAGGTGCAGAGCTCAGATGCTTACTTCTTCATGCCCTGTATCAGAATAGAAGAATGCTTACAATATCAGAGAGATAACAGTCCTTCACCTCATAGGTTGAAAGAGAAACCTCCATCTCCCACTATCAGGAGACAGGCAGAGAAATCCAAATGTCCTTGAAACACACACCAGAGATTTTGCTTACAGAAACTTATACAGAGTAAAAAGACAGTAAAAGATGCTCTCCCATGGGAAAATTTTCCTGCAGGCTTGCACACAGACAAACTTACAATATGTTCTTGCAACCTCCCTCTGCCCACCCTCCACCTTCTCCTGCTCCATACAATGCTTCTAATCTGCTTTAAGTCCACTTTGTGCTTGACTGGTGGTTTGAACCCTTCCTAGGCACCCCCAGCTCTTTCTCAAAGCTTTCTCCACTCCCTGATGTGTGGTTTATCAAAGGGAGATCTTGCAGCATCTACCCCTGCAGTGTTCACACTGGTTTTTGGGAGCTTTTACTGGACACTTGTGGTTTTGGAGAGTTTGGGCTGCTCCTCATCTCCTTCCTTCCCCACATCCCAGCTCAGGTGTGGTACCTGTGCAGGGTTTGGAATGTACTCCTGGCTCCCATATTTCCCATTCCTCTCTCCATTTCCCACCCTGGGGGCTGTTTCCCATTACTCCAAGACCCTCAGATGTGTTTTTGAGGAGCAAAGTCCCTCCAGGGCGGGTGCTGTGGTGCTGAGCTGCGTCTCCCTGTCCAGTCCTCAGTGCAGTGGATAATTGTGGCTGTTCTGCTTTTGAGGATCATTCCATTGAAGAAGGCCTCGCTTCGAAAGGCAGTGCTCACAGAAATGACAACTTTGTCTATCTCACATTTTGATTAAAACTCCAAGTGTTCGCCTTCGCCCCCGCTCCTTCCCTCCCCACCTTTTTCCATCCAGATCCTCCCGCTGCAGATGAACATCCAAGTGTCACCTGGGGACAAAGCATTAATTCAGCAATTAAATAATTGAATGCTCCTCTGGCAAAATGAACTATCTTCTGCCTTTCTTGTGTTTTACCACTTTTTTCCCCCCCCTTTTTTTTTTTCCCCTTTTCTTTCTTCTTCCCTCTGGTGAGATAAGGCTGCCATTCTTGAAAGCCGTTTTAAATATTCATGTTTTAATTAATGGACTTTATTGCATGAACTCTATATAAGGTAATAAAAAAGACTGCCTGAGGCACAACACACATTTTTTTTCCTGTTGTTTGTTCTTGAAGGGAACTAAGAAATAAAAAGCTTAATATGTTTCTTCAACAAACATTAGAAAGATACACAGAAATGACAACCATGGGTCATTTAGCCAGTGGGGCCTCCCCAACCCACGGGCTCCTTAGGATTGTGGAGCAGGATGTAAATAAATGGGAATCTTGGAGGGATTGATCCCTTCAGGTTCTGCCATGGGCAGAGGTCAGTGGGCTGCACCTAGAGATGCACAGGAGGAGATGGAGGCAGACCTGCAATTATCCAGCTGTCAGGAAAGCTGGAGAGGGACTTTTCATGAAGGCTTGTAGTGATAGAAAAAGGAGGAATGGCCTTAAGTTGGATGAGGGTGGACTTAGATTAGATATTGGGAAGAAATTCTTTGCTTTAAGGGTGGTGAGGCCCTGGACAAGTTGCCCCAAGAGGTTGTGGACTCCACATCACTGGAAGTGTCCAAGGGCAGGCTGGACAGGGCTTGGAGCAAACTGGGATAGTGGAAGGTGTCCCTGCCCATGACAGGGGGTTGGAACTGGGTGATTTTTAAGGTCCCTCCCATCTCAAACCATTCTATGATCCCATGATCAAGGGCCCTTCCGGGCTGTGAGTGTTTGGAGCTGAAGAAAATCTTTGGCTGGACCTAGGAAGTGAATTTGTTGTTTTTGTTTTAGATGATGTTTTTAAAAAAAAATAAAACAGAGGGAAAACCTGGACCAGCCGCCTTGCCCAGAACTTCTGGGCTGAAAAAACCCAAGTATTGATTGCACATTTCTGGCCTGGATTTGTGCTTTTATCGAAGGCAAACAAGCCGATAGAATGCATGAATTCATGAAACATCTGGTCTTGCCACTTGTGTATTCTTGCCAAAAAAAGAAGGAAAAATAATGTTAGTTTAAACTTCGTTCCATGTGGGTGTTTTCTTATGGTGCAGCATGCTGAAATTAGTTTTATATTGGGAATGTGTCATCTGTACTGCGTGACATGGGCTCAGCACCCAATTTAGCTTAGTCTTGTGATGGGAGGGGTCTAAAGATGCTGGTCCAGAACCTTGTAGGAGAGCCTAAGCTCTGATCCTTCATCTGCCCATGACCTTGAAGAAGTCAAGGCATTTTTGCACATGATTTTTCACCCTCCTATGCTTTTCTTCCTTTATTCTGACTCAGATCTTGAGAGCAATTGGCATTTTTTAGCAAACAGATGCACAGTGCTGGGCACCAGCACTCCCTGAGCTGTGGTGATGGCTCTTAGCAAGACTGGATGGAAATAGTTGTAATAGTCAATAAATACCCCAGTGGTCAGTATGATTAAAGTCTGGTCATGGAGTTACTTCTCTTTTAGGAAATGAATCATCTCACAAATGATGATGACACCCTGGCATTTACTCTAGAAAGGGAGGGAATGTCCAGCATTGAAGGAGGCAGGTGGGTGGCACAGAGAAAATATCTCTGGTGGCCCAGTGTAGGTTTTCAGTGCTTCAGTGATAAAATACATTGTGCCCTCAGGATGCCTCTATCCATCACACTGATTACTCTATTTGCTGTCTGCTTAATAGTGAATTTTTTCAACCTAAATCAAGAAAGAACCAGAGTTCATCCTTTGCTGCTGAGGTGCAAAGGTGGGATCACTCCTCAGTGACCTGAAGGGCTCTGATTTTACACCAGGGCGAGCAAGGACAAAAGCGGATTGGTCTTAATAATAATTTGTCTAATGGAAAAAGTCCCCATTCCATCTTTCTGAAGGTGCTGTCACCTCTGTGATGCTCCATTTGTGGAGGTGAAAACGCTGGGCTGCTCTTGTTTGTGCTGTGGTCATGGCTGGGGTATCTGCTGCTGCTCTGGATGTGAGCCAAAGGTGGGCAAGGCAAGGTTATTCTCTGATAATGGATCCACACTCCTCACTTGTGCATCAGCACAGCTGGAGGTGCTTCAACAAAGGAGCTGGAGAGACCATTAAGAGCAGTGAGTCCAGACTGAAAATTCTTGCTCACTACTCAAAAATCTTTACTGACAGCACTGTGAGAGGCAGGGAAGCTCAGATTTGGGCAGATCAGGTAATGACAGGGATTCATTTGCCAGCACATGTGTCCTAGGACGTGCCATTCTCCCAGCTCAGTTTGATCATAACCCTCATTACTGTATCTGGGACATCCACTGCAGTAAATGGTTTGCTGATCTCTTTGTGCCACGAGCTCTGTCTCTCAGTTCTGATTTGAGCTGACTGACTGTGAGCAGCAGAGGAACTCAGCTCCCACGGCCCGTGTGAGGCACTGAGTAACTCCAGCTGTCCCCAGCGGAGACGTTCACTTCTCAGCAAGTCACCCTGAGCTCCCTTCTGAGCCAACACAGAGCTGCTCCAGGAGGTGGGTGGTGGGTGTGAGGGCAGGCCCTGACCTCTCCCAAAACAGGCCTCAGAGGGAAGGAGTCAGGATCTTTAGCAAGGAAACTGCGCAATGGAGGTGGAGGATGAGGAGTGGTTATAGATGGTATCTCAGTTTGAGCACAGCTTTGCACTTGCTCTAACTGAAATTATTATTTTTGGGATCAAATGGGGTACCAAGGTCAGCCCTGAACCCAGCTGACCATGCTGGCTCCTATGCATCCCCTTTCCAAGAGAGGCTTTTCTGTGGGATCTATCCCTAAGGGCTGGAGCCCAAGAGCACTGCAGGCAGGATATCACTAAAGCATCCAGGGTATTCCTCCACTGCTGAGGCCGCATCTTTCCACAGCACTGAAGCAAACTAAGAAATCAATAATTAAAATTGAAAAGAGGCTTTCAGTAAGTCTAAACCTTTGGGAGGTTTCCCCTTTCATGGTTGCTGAGATTTGCTCTCACATCATTCTCAGCAAATCTTCAGGTTATTCCCCTGCCTGCTCCCTCTTCATGATCATCCTCAGGGCCTGCCTGGGGGTTTGCCTTCCCCAGCCTCTTGTTGCTCCCTTCCTTCCAAGCCTGACCTCTTATTACAAGGATTCCATCTGGAATCTTCCTTACCCACACCCTTCCATGCCTGGTTTAATTTGGAGCTGGGCTTGGCGATGAGCTCTGGCTCAGAGCAGGACAGAGGAGATGTTTCTTCATCTGGGATTAAGGAGATCCAACCCTGTGAGAAGGGTGGAGCTTGTGCTAATGCACCTGGTTCTGTTCACACTCAGTTTGGAACAACACTGGAAGCATTTTCAGCCTCCTTGCACCTGATTTTCACACTGCAGGAAGGGCTGGGACCAGCTCACACAGCCCAGTGCTCCAAGCCTCTCCTTCCTTCCTTCCTCAGAAGCCACCACCTGCAACATTGGATGGGGACCTGATGTAGCTTAAAAACCAAAAAACTTAAGGTTTTTTTAATCCCTTACATGGGTTGTTTGGCTGTGAGGACCCACAGGCAGCTGTGCTGTCACAGGAGGGGTGATGCAGGATAAATGCCAGGGGTGCAAGTTAAAGCCCCCACAGCAGCTGTGCAAAGGGAGTTGTATGCTTTGGGGAATTTCTGAGATCCAGGTGAACCAAAATCATCCTGGGCTGGTTCTGAGAAAGGTGCTTTGGCCTCCCCTCCTTTCTCTGAGTAAGGTCTTGGCCTCCCCCACATCAGCACCAGCAATATTGCAATGGGTGGTGAGTGACTCTGCTCATTATCCAGATGAAAACCAACTCCAGGAAAGAAAAATAGGGATGAATTGGAATTTGGATCCACGAGGGGGCCCAAAGCATGGAGCAACCCCTGAACTGTCAGAACGGGGCACAAGGATGGTGCCTCCCGCACCAGCCTGCCCTGAGGTCTGGTTAAGCTGCCTGCAAAGCCCCAGCCCTGGCTCTGCCCCTGCAGCTGAGTCACCAGCCATCCCTTTTGTTTGCATTCAGTGTAGATCTTGTTAATTGGCTCTTTCATTCCTCTAATTAAATGTAAATGCAGAGTGGATCATTAAACAGGGATACAGGAGCCCTCTGAACAAAGCAGGTTTCAGCTGGAGGAGGAAGCACAGGAATCAGGTTCTCCTCTAGGTCTCTCTGGTAAGAGGTGGTTTCCATCCCAAAGGAGCTTCCCTGCTCTTTTGCTGCTGAAGGCCTCCTGCTGTGGGTGTGAAAGGGATTTCCTGGTGACAAAGAGTTGCTCCAAGGCCAGAAGCAATGAGCCAAACCTGGCTGTCTTCCCTCTGCTTTGCAAGCTAGTGTGTTCCCTAGTCCTCCCTCCTGAGTTTTCCAGATTTCCCTGCTTGGATGCAGCATCACCAGGGACGTTTGGAGCAACTTCCTGGGGCACGTTTTGGGCACTGCCAGCCCTACATTGTGCCAGCTCAGGTGTGATGGTGTTCACGGCCTGGTTTTGTCCCTGCAGCATCCTGCTGGCCAGGATGGAGGAGGGTTAAGCATTCCTTGCTGCTGGAGCCTGTCTCTGGTGCCTTGTGCTCGGCAGAGCGGTGACGCAGCCGCGCAGCGTGGCCGGATCTGTGGGCGATGGGAACAGATGGCATTTGCTCCTCTGAAAGCAAAGCTCTCCCTTCTCTCAGGGAGTAAAGTGATGTTTTCTTCCCTGCAGGGCTCAAATCTGTCCCTGGTGTGCTGCTCTTGGCCACCTTGGGGCATTAAAGGAAAGGGTTTTGCTCCTGTTGCTGATCAGCGTTGGATGCCCTGGATGCTGCTGGGAGCAGGGGGCGTGGGAGGTGGGTGGGGCAGGGTGTTTGTCCAGGATTTTATCATTCAAATATTCTGAACGAGCAAGAGTGACCTGGCCCCAAACCTGAGTGAACTTTAAGGAGCTGAACTTGGCAGCTGGACGCTCGGTCTGTGAGCAGCTGGATCAGCTTTCTGGAAGAAGTTGTGATTTGGAGGCCATTTAGAGATGAACACCTGGCTTTCTATCATTATAAGTGCTCCAGAGGATGAATTTCTTCACTGTGAAGGTGGTGAGGTCCTGGCACAGGGTGCCCAGAGAAGCTGGGGCTGCCCCATCCTTAGAAGTGTCCAAAGCCAGGTTGGACAGGGCTTGGAGCAACCTGGTCGAGCAGAAGGGGGTGGAAAGAGATGATCTTTAAGGTCTTTTCCAACCCAAACCGTTCCATGTCCCTGTGGGCACAGGACCCCAAAGCATGGAGGATGCAGGGAAAGGGCAGGTGATGCATACGCAGCAGAGTTCTGCAGATCCAGGAGATTTCCAGTGGGTGCATGGAGCCAGGGGAATAAAAAGGGTCTGGCATGCTGAATTAGAGGATTAAGGCCACGTCTGAAGCTGTGTGTTTATCTTTGGGGTCACCTCATAAAGTTTGGGGACAGCAGGAAGGGACGGAACATTTACCACGACCAACTTAGGTCAATGTGGTTGTGGGGCCTCACTGGGAGAGACAACTGTGCCCTCCAAAATGCCACAGCCCTGCCCTCCCAAATGCCACATCTCAGCCCAGGACAGAAGTTGCCATTTGGTTAAACGCAGCCACGCTGCAGAAGAAATGAGTTTGTCACATTGAATCAAGGCAGCGGGAAGAATTCCCAGACCCCCACGATGACTCTGAACCTACGCGGTGTCCCCTTCAGCGCTCCGCATCCCGGGAAGCCACAATGCCCTCCTGCCAGCCTGGTCCTGTGTCACAGCCCATAAGGTTCCCTGGGCCCAGGGGTGAGCTCAGGTCATGGGGAAGGGATGGGCTGGTTGGGTTTCTTCCTCTCCGAGATCCAGCACGGTTTTTCCTCCGCTTTGCTCCCTCCCGCCACTGCTGGCCCCCAGGGCTTTGCTGCTGTGCTCTCGCATGGCCTGGTGGGATAATTGTCATTGTGAGGAGCCCAGGGAATATCCACGGTGCCGTGGAGAGCTCTCCCTGCTTCCAACCTGGAGGGGAGCGGCGGGAGGAAGCGCTTGACCTTTTTTTTCTGCTCGGCTGTGCCCTGCTCCTCTGAGCAGATGCTGTTCTCACTCCGGGAGACACAACCACCAGGAGCTGAGCTCTGGAGCCAGGGCTCTGCAAATGCAGCCTCTCCGAGGTCGATGCTGATGGGATGTGGTGTCCAACCCTTTCCATGAGGAGGACTGAATGGATTTTATACCCCTCAGGTGATTCTCCCTGATCTCATGCAACAGAGGAAAGAGACTTCTGGTCTCTGCTCAAGGGTGCCCAGCATGTCTTTGGGCAAGAAATTTAATGGCTCTGTGCCTCAGTTTCCCCACATGAATAAAGCATTTAAATATCTTTAAGGCTTTCAGAAAGGGGTTAGTAGGGAAGAGCAATCTTTTTCTTTCTCTCTTTCTTTTTTTGGTGTCTTTTTCTCCTTCATGGAATCACAGAATCATTGAATCATTAAGGCTGGAAAAGACTCCAAGATCATCAAATCCAACCTTCAACCGATCAGCACCTTGCCCACTAAACCATATGGCAAAGTGCTAGGTCTACTCAGTTTTTAAACACTCCCAAGGATGGTGACTCCACCACTCCCTTGGGCAGCCTGTTCTAATGTTCAACCAATCTTTCAGTCAAGAAAGTTTTCCTGTTACCCAACCTGAACCTTCCCTAGTTCAACTGGAGGCCATTTTGCCTTGTCCTATCACTTGTTGTCAGGGCTGCTTTCCTCCCTTTCTTTTCTTTCTGTTTTTCCTTGCAATTCCCACCTATCCAGAAATGCCCACTCCCATCCAGGACTAGTGGAAGTGTCCTCTAAATCTGCAGAGGGCAAGAAGACCAGGGTAGAATTCTGCTGCCACACTGCCTTGAGGTGTACCACAAGCTGGACTTTTTACTGACCCATTCACAGGCATCCAAGTGCAAGAACAGAAATGTTTCTTTTATTTCCAGTGCCTCAGGTGGCTATCTGGGAGAAATTCCTCCCTGTGAGGGTGGTGAGGCCCTGGCACAGGTTGCCCAGAGAAGCTGTGGCTGCCCCATCCCTGGAAGTGCCCAAGGCCGGGTTGGACAGAGCTTGGAGCACCCTGGGATAGTGGAAAGTGTCCCTGCCCATGGCAGGAGGATTGGAATTAGGTGATAATCAAGGTCTCTTCCAACCCAAGTAAGATGATCTTTAAGGTCCCTTTCAGCCCAAGCCATTCCATGATTCTGTGATTCACATCACAGAACTTTCATTCTATGATTCACATCACAGATCTTTCATTTCCTTTTGAACCTTCTTCTATCTCCTAATTAGACATGGGAGGACATTTTCACCCACTTGAAAAGTTTTGTCTTAAATTTCCTGCCCTTTTATTTCTCCAAACCCATTAAAAATCTCCTTCTAACTCCCCCAGCAGTGACACACTTCCAGTTCTTGTCTTCCTGCTCCCCCTCAAAATGGGCCTAGCAGGAGTGTCACACACAGAACATCGAGTTCTGTTAAAAGAGTTTCCCTCTTTTATTTAAAAACACAGAAAAACACAGATGCTTCCATGAAAAATTTGTCTTTAGGTCAGAAAACAACTTAGATATTCTAACAAAAAGAGTTTTAGGGAACTCTTACCATCAAATGCCCTGATGAAACCTGTTTGGTCTGTTCTGTGCTGAGGTCTTGGCTCTGCTGCTCTGCTGTCACTGGATTTTGTGAGGGCTTTTTGTGTGTTTGTTTTGTTTCATTTTTCCTGCTCCTGAGATCCTATCACAGAGGTGCTGGAAAAGCATCTTCAGCCTGGAGATCCTGATTACCTGGGGTATGAAAGTTCTGGAGCCATGACTGCTGGAGCCACTGTCAATTAGATACTGGGGTTTTCTACATCAGAATCAGCTGCACTTTGGTGCTGGGTAAAATAACCTTTATGTTCCTTCTTCCAGCACAGCTGTGTTGTGTGGCTTTTCTGCAAGCCATGGGAAGATGAAGTTCAGGAAAAAATAACTAATATTCATTACTCATGAAACTCTTGTTCATCTTACAACGTCTTGGTAGCTCTTCCATTTGTAGATTTTTAACCCCCTCCAATGGTGTTGTTTCAGGATATTTATTTGTTTAAGGGCATGTAGTGACAGGACAAGGGGGAATGGCCTTAAGATGAAAGAGGGCAGGTTTAAATTGGATATTGGGAAGAAATTCTTCCCTGTGATGGTGGTGAGGCCCTGGCACAGGTTGCTCAGAGAAGCTGTGGCTGCTCCATCCCTGAAAGTGTCCAAGGCCGGGTTGGACAGGGCTTGGAGCAGCCTGGGATAGTGGAAGGTGGGTTGGAACATGATTAAGGTCTCTTCCAACCCAAACCATGCTAGGATTCCATGATTCTCTGCTGGCTGGGGACTTGAGAAATGGTTTAGAACTTCTACCTGAAAGGCACAGTCCAGATGGAGCCCAGGGTAGCCTGGGGAGGGCCTGTGGGTGTTCCAGGCTGGGTGAGTGGAGTGAGTTGGAGGGCTCGCTAGACAGGGAATGACTTATTCTTCCCACTTGTCCCCAGCCTGAATGATGTTCCTGTACACTGATGCACGGAGAAACAGCACCAGTAACAGCTGAAAATGTGCCTCATTCCCACAGATTCCTGTCATGACAACTGCAGGTCTTTCCATACTCCCTCTTCCCCCTCCAAAATCAGCTCCTGCTGTTCCCCAGACAGGGTGGGGATGCAGAAATCTGTCTGCACAAGTCTGTCCCCAGACCAGTTTGTAATGTTCTGTAACGCTGATGACCAACCTTTTTAATTTGCTGTACCAAGACTCGAGAATCAGAACCACCTTGGGATGGCTCATCCATCCCTAGGCAGGAGCTCCTCAACCCACCCCTAATCCTTACCCAGTCCATCCCTAATAATCTGTTCTCCAAAACCAATGAAGGATCTACCACATCCAGATTTATTCCTGTGTTTTATGGGTGTTTGGGATTACAAAAAATTTCCCCAGGTTGGATGGGGCTCTGAGCAACCTGGGCTGGTGGGAGGTGTCCCTGTCCATGGCAGGGGGGCTGGAATCTCCTGGTCTTGAAATGGAATTAGATGGCCTTTAAGGTCCCTCCCAACCCAGGTGCTCGCTGTGGGGTCAGCACGTCTCAAGTGCTTTTTTTCACAGCCTCCTTCATGCAGAGAACATCGCAAAGCTGACACGGGAGGAGCCTCCCTTCTCTCCCATGAAATCCTTGCAGGAGATTGTCACTGCCTCGGAGTTTGAGCTGCTGAATGTAAAAAGGAACAAAGGAGTTATTTGCAGGATACGTGTTGGGAAGAGATTAAACCTGACAACTCAGCCACAGAGCCTTTCCCAGGCGAGGAGAATGCACAGAACTGAATTCTATTTTCCCTCTTCCCCAGCTGCTGGAGGAAGGATCATCCCCTGAGTTCCTGGGTTTTAATCCTGTTCTGCAGACAGTCACTAAACAACCTTTCCCCAGTTAGTGAGGTCCCTGAGCACTCATCCTTCATGGTCATGGCTTGATCATCAGGTGGGGACTGGGAGGGAATGCCTGGTGGAAGGAATCTTTCCCAGTCTCAGCTGGGAAGGAGGAAGAGGGATGATGCTGGGTCATTGCCCAGGACCAGTCAGGAACAGCCAGAGCTGCACTGCTCCAGCCAAGGGGGTTTGTTATCCTTCACAATCCTGGTTTTTAGAGATGTGTCTCTTTTGACTTCCAAAGCAATGCGCCCTCCCCTTCCTGCTGCACCTGTAAACTCCACCCCAAATGTCAGGGCAGGGTGACAACCCCTTGGTTTGTGGAGGGTAAGGAAAAAGGAAGGCCAGGACTGGCAGGAGGTTGCCAAACTTTTCTACCCCACTCTAAAAAATTAGCCCTGATCTAAGCAGAATGATTCAAACCTCAATTCCAGCTCTTCTCAGCTGAAAGAGCTTTAGTGAGGTGATCCTTATTTTCCCATTTCAATGTTCATTTTCCTATATCTCAGTGTTAAACAAAGTGACCGCTTCTCATCTCCATTGCCCCAGCTGAACGATCTAACTGGTGCTAAGGACAGGCTTTAAGGACAGACTGACCCTTCCTCATCCCACAGATAGACTGATCTCATTCGAAATGGTATTTTGGAGGTCCTCAAGGCTACAGCCTGCGGGATACCTCACAAGGATCAGGACAATTGCTTCCCTGCTCCTGAGCTCTGGGCCATCCTCAAGCCCGGAGTGATCTGCATCGATTCTCCTCCCCCGGATGCCACAAAGGTTCCCCTTTGCAGATCGTTGTCTCCTTGGTAACTGAACTACATCAAATCACAACGGGCTGGAGCTCATCAGCCTGCAGAGCCCGAGCTGTGAGAGGGGAGGGAGGAGGAAGGATGGGGAAGGATGTGGGAAGTCTTGGTCTGGCTGATGAGGAGCATCCCACAGGCAGACCCACTGAGATTTTTCCCAGTGTCAGGAAAATTAACCCACAAACATCAGTTTTATGTCCAAAAAGGAGACAGAGGAGTCCTTTTACTTTATTCAAATAAAGGGAGAGGTCATGGGGCATTCCCCTGGGGTCTCTCAAATTTTTGGAGGACTCAGCCTCCTTTTTATCCTGATTTCCCAGCCACATTTCCCTTCTCTCTTTCCCCATTGGCTGAGGTACTTGAGAGGTACAGACTTCCCAAAATGCCTGATCCCCTCTAATGTATAACCCTCCCTTTTAATTTTTAATTCTTATGGAATTTTAGGGGTTTTCCCCATAGTTTCTTTCATCTTTCAATATCCAATTTCATTTATCAGCAAACCTACAGTTTGTTTGTAAAGGCAAATAACTTTTCCCTTCATCAATCAGTGGGATCCTTCCCATTGTTTCTTTTATCTCTCAGTGCTGGTTTTATCTACCAGCAGACCCACGGGTTGTTTGTAAAGACAAGTCTGTCATTCCTCTCACCAGCTTCCAGCTCCTGCGGCAGTTCCTGTGTATGTCAGGTCTAACAGCTCACCCACCCCTTCCCAACATTCTGGTTCGAGGAAAACTTTGGGGTCTCCAGGCACTGCCCCATCCACTCCTGATGGATCCCACAAATCTGTCTCCGATTGTTTTGAGCCTTTCCTGCTCCTACACAAAACTTGATTGTGGGGAGCAGGGAACATGGCCCAAAATTCAACCCACGGTATGTGTTTAGTTCTCCCCTCTGGCTGTGGGTGAAGGTGCATCTGTGAGGATGTTGGTTGGGTATTTTGTGTTTTCTTCCCTTCCCCTGTTTGATGTAACTTTGGTCTTCTTTCAGCATCCCTGGGCTGTTTGCTTTGCAAGGAAGTCAGGAAGGTCTGGCTAATTTTGGTTTGAAATCAGAATCAGCAGAGGAAAACGGTACAAAACAGTGAAGAGTGGTTTATCCCTGCCAAAATTAATCACCCTGCTCCAGGCATCTTTTCCATTTCTTCTTCACTCTGGGTCTTCTTTCCTTCTCACTCTCCTTTGGAGTCTAAATCCCCTCTTTCCTTTCCAAGTGGGCCCCAGCCCAAAAATCACCTTGCAGGCTCTGTCACCCTGATATTCAATGTCTGAAAACTCAGATCCAAGACAGAGGAGAAAAAAAACCAAATCCCAAACACCTCAAACTTGAGTGAGCATGCAGTGATCCCAATTCCTCCATCTTCGGAAGGCTGGGCAGAGGAAGGGGAAATCTCATCAAAAGACTGCTTTGCTTTTAGTATGTTTTTTATAAATATTCATATATTTGGGTTATTTAAATTTTGTTTTTCCTGGCAATGACTTCAAGGGGTAGAAGTCAGTGTGGGCAGAGGCGTTTAGAAGTGCAAGGAACCAAAGTCCCAACTCCTCCTGATGCAATTCCTTTACAAACAGCACCAGTTGTACTTTTGGAAGGACATCATTAGACAAGTATTTTCCCTCCAGCCCCTGGCAAAAAGTCAACATTTGCATTTAAATAGTTCTTTTGCTACCAAACAGAGGCGTGTTACAGAATAGCTGCACGGAGATAAAGATTCCTTTAAGACAGAGAGAGAGAGGGGGGAAAAATCTTAACCTCAGTGAAAGCCCAGCCCATTTCCCATGTGCTGTCAGCAGAGGAGAGGTTCTTTATGCATCCCAGTGTGCCCGCTGAGATATAATCTACTGCTCTCAGGAGCCTCTGCTTGCTGGAGGTGGAATTATAAGAATTAAAAATTACAAGCGTAAAACAAGGCCAGTCTAAAATGAAGTATTACCCAGTGGGTGTAAATAATTCATGGGCAAAACAACCCTCCTGGGTCCCCCATTGATTCCTCTCACTCCACAGATGCAGAGAGGAATAATCTGTTGGAGGGGCGTTGGAAAAACCTCCACGGTGCTTCCAAGGGGCCGGGGTGGTTTCTGAGGGGCTCTGGGCCATGAATGGCTCCATGGGGAACACATCAGTGACCACACAAAATGGACTTTCCTCTGATAATAAAAACCTTTCTCAGAGCTGGCCAAGGGAAAAGAAAGCACCATTCGGTGAAGAAAAAAAAAATTAAAAAAAAAAAATTTTCCTTCTGTGCTCCAAGCAGTGAGCACCTGTAATTTGCCCTGCATGTGCAGAGATCCCTGAAGGACCCACCAAAACTTCCCCTGGCAAATATTTGCCTTTCAGCACAATCAGATCCCTTTCCAAAGGAAAAGCCTGGCTTTTAGGAAAGGTTTTTCTAAGTCTGCTGAGTGCAGGCTGGCTCTGTTTGAGGTTAGAGGTGGAGTGTGGATGAGGGGTGAGAAGGACCTGCGAACTCCGCAGCAATGTTTGGGATCATAATGGAAAAGTCCAGATGGGAGCTGGATGGTTCCTGAGAGGAAAGATGCTGTCACCTCTTTTCTGAATGCCTGGGTGGTTCAGTGGTGGACCTGGCACAGCTGGGTTAATGGTTGTGTCACCGAAACTGTGGGAAAAACAGAAATTCTCCAACTTTTTTTTTTTTTTTTTAGTGTTGGAGAATCAAGGCGTGATTTCATTCTGGCCAGGATGTGCTGCAGAAATAATTTCATCCACACATTGCCCGGGTTATGCAGAGAAAATCCTTTCATCACACATGAATTTTACTGTATTTTTCACATACTTACATAGTAAAAACCCTGAGGAATTCACTGGTTGGGTGTTCATTGGTCTCAAGTTACACAGTTCTTAGTATTTGGGTTCCTATTTGTTATTGATCCCTTTGCCTTCGATGTTAATTAGGTTCCCGCTCTCTTATCTCTCTTTTCCCAGACCAGGTGTTTCTGCCCATGGCAGGGATGATGTTTGGAGTTGATGTTCATTAATGGTCATTAATGGTCATTAATGATTGTTACCTTTTGTGTATTTTCTGTTCTATCCCCAGCCTGCTGAGATGTTCACCTCACCAGGCTTCAGTGCTGAAACATCTTTTTGAAAATCTTTTGAAAAGAAACTTCAATTCCCTTACCCCAGGGCAAAGGCAAACAAAACCCCTGACTAAAGTTATATAAAATTTTTAAACTTTGTATAATTTCCAACAGTTGGACTCGATGATCTTAGAGGTCTTTTCCAGCCTTAATGATTCTGTGATTCTGTGATTCTGTTTTGTGATTCCAAGTCCATCCTGAGAGACTGAACCAAGGCAGTTTTACCTGGGAGAGTACAAGGACAAAATTGTTTTCCCATCAGGAATCTGTGGAACCACTTGTGACAGGACACTGAAGAATCCATGGTTCCACAAACCAATCCAGCAGATTTACAGAGTAAAAAAATCTATTCATGGTGATTAAAATATAAATTCACCCCCTCTGAGCAGAGCACACATTAGACTTGTCCATCAGTGTGCCCATCGTGGGTCCAAAGGAGGTTCCTTTACCTACAACTTTTTCGGCAGCAGAAATCTTAGAGTCAGAAAATAATTCTAGAAAAATCTCTGAGATCATCAGTTCCAGCTGTTAACCCATCACTGCCAAGTCCACCACTGAACAATATCCCCAGGAGCCACATCCACACACCTTTGGAACACTTCCAGGGATGGTGATTTCACCACTTCCCTGGACAGCCTCTTCCAATGCCTGACCACCCTTCCAGTGAAGAAATTTTCCCTAAAATCCAGTCTAAACCTCTCCTGGTTGATTTAATTGTACCTGATTATTTGCTTTGCTCCTCATCTCCCCAGTGTGTGTCCCTAGCAGGGTTTTGTCTGTGCTGGAGTTTAGGTGCTAGACCAGAGTGTTCCCTCCTGGGAGGGTTTCATTTTGTGTGATGTTTTTATTAGTCCCTGCAGTGGTGTGCTTACAGCAGTTGCAGTATAGATGTGTGGGAGTGGTGAGGAATTAATGAATTTTGAGATGTTTCATGGAAAAAAAAAAAAATCCTGTCTCAGGCACATCTCCCAAATACTGTAGCTCTCTCAGTCCCCAGTAACCACACCAGAGGACCTGGTACATTGTCCTGCCTGGGTTTATCACTTACTGGATTTTCCCTGGTGCACACCTGGTGTCTTCCAATAATTCTTTTTATTTTTTGAGCTGGCTGAGGGCATTTTCCCACTTTGTTTTCCAGAGATAAAAGCTGGAGTGAGGTTGTTTGTACCTGCAGTTTGTAGTAGCAGGCACTCCCCTGTTTTTCATGGCTCTGCAAAGCTGGTGAACCAGTAAGAAAAAAGTTTCCTGCAAGTCAGAAACTGATTGAGACAAGAAAAGGTTAATTACCTTAGGAGGAAGAGAAGAGCCAGAGGAAATACTGCGTGGACACCTGAGGATGCTTAAAGAACTTTGAAAAAGGAAATGAGTAAGAAAAGAAGCCAGTGTTTGAAGGGAGGGGACACAGCTCTGGCTACTGGGATTATTCATTCTCAAAGGAAACATAAACGAGCTAAACAAGGAAAATGCCACGCAGAGATCACACACTGTTTTTAAGGACAGGCCCCTAGACATGATCCCCGCTGCTGAGCTGTGACCCAGCTCCCAATCAATCTCTCCTTCCTGAAATGTCACTAACCTGCACTTAAGTGCAATAAGCCTTCCCAGCCTAATTGAAATTCTGAGCCAGAGTCAGGAGACATTTGCTTCAAGTAGTGTTTTAATTGTCTGCTCCCCAGGCTGGTAACAGGATATTTTGCGCCTTGTATTATTCAGGGAGACACCAGAGCTCAACCTTTCCCTTCAGGCTTGTGACCCTCCTGTCTTGGGTTGCTGTTCTGTTCTTTATTTGGCCTCTGCTCACGCATTACCTGCCTGGATCCTCGTGTGCCTGCTCAGCCAGGGATCAGAACCAGCCCATCTGCTCAGATGCAGCTTTTTGATTCCACTTTTTATCTAGAAATAGATAATTTCCGGGAGGCATCAGGCTGAAGCCAGACCCCTGGGCTTCTGTAGACTGGAGTTATGTTTTTTTCTTAGGTTTAAGACAACTCCTTTTTCCCAAGTACTTGTCATTATAACTTCCCATGCACCAGTTGCTGTAACCAGGAGATTATTCTGGCAGAGTGGAGGAAGACTCAGACTCCCCAAGGCCTTTCCCTTTCCTCCCACCAGTGCTGCACTGAAGCCATTTCCAGAAACTCGTGCACAAAACCAGGTGGAAGTTACAGAAGTCACCACAAAACATTGGATAAGGCCAGGCAACCTCAAGAAGAGGTAAAATGAGTCTCAATGACCATCTTAATCCTGGTCCTGTTGAGCTCTTGCTGGCATTGGGTCAAACCCCAGCCTGTGCTGCAGTTTGGAGGAGCTGGGCGATCATTTCCCTGCGAGGACCTTCCTGTCCTCCCCATGAAGGGAATCCTTCATGGACTCAGCCATTTCATTATCTATGGACCAGAATCAAGCAGAACAAAAATCTTCCTTACCTTTCTTGACTGTTTTGTGTGGGCAGGTTTGGTTACAATCCCGTTCTGGACGAGATTGTGACTGTGGGATCTGGTGGGGTTTTGGGGCTAAAACAGGCTTAGTAAAAACCACAGGGCTGTTTCCAGCTGGGATCCATGTCCATAGATCATGGCCACAAAGAGCAAAATTTATTTTTCCCCTCCCGGTTTCAGCACCTTCCTACATCATCCTATTATCAGAGACCGCTCCCACCTTGGAAATCAGGCAGAGGGCAGATGACTCTCCTGAGGTCATGCATGAGATTTCTGACAAGCCTGAGCAGCCATCCAGAGCCCTGTGATGCTGCTGGTCCTGCCCCTTCAGAGGGCACAGCTCCCTGCACACCTCGGATGCCCTGGCTTCATTTTGGTCTGCAGGGAAGAGCTGCAGGTCCTGTCCTGAGAGGGGACTGCCAAAGGGACAGCTGCGAGTGGCTGTGAGTCAGCAGGAGCAGGGGTGGCACCTGCACAGAGCGAGTTCACCACCTGCCTGCAGCAGGCAGGGTTGTTCCTTCTCCTTTCACACAGCTTTGCCTTGTGGTTCCTTGCTCACTTTAACCACTTGTGGTTCTCTGCCATCTCTCCTCCCTGATGAGAGAAGGGTTTCTCTGGCCAAAAAACATCCTCGGTGTCTAAGGAGGTCATTTGGTCTCTTTCTATAACCAGCAGAGAGGAATGGGTGGTTCTAGCAACGTGGCCAAATAGAAAGTCTGTATTTTCAGAGTTCTTGTTTTCCCCTTTTATTTATGAAGTGCCCAAGTGGCCAGATCTGCACCACAAACCTCTAAAACCACCTGGGTTGTTCGTTGCTCACCTGGCAATGCTCTAGAGGGGGGTCTGGGATCTTGCATGAACTCAGAATACAGATTAGGCTGCTTTTGTCTTACTCCCCTTTAAATCCTGCTCTGCTGGGAGAAGTGGCCCTCGTGAGGGGAGGAAATTGTGTTTTATGTTCATCTTCCTAAGAAGATGAACTCACAGTCTCTCCATTTCCTTTCTTTTCTTGCTAACATTTTTTGGGTGTAGCTTCACTGATTTCTCGCTCTCATTCCCACACATTCCCACGCTGCCTTTTGAGATGGATTGTGGAAAAAAAAAAAAAAAAACCCAAGGGCTGATATCAACGTTGGATTTGACACATTTGGACAGTTTTGGGGGGTGAAAGCCCCTTCCCATAATCTTTCCTCATAACCCAGCTTTGCCAGCACCATTTCTTATGCTGAGCTCCTATTTTGAAGTCTACACATTCTCTTAGCTCCCACCAGGAGACACCAGAAAAGTCTCAGCCTCCAAACTTGAACCCTTTATTTGTGATCTATAAAGTTAGACCACTTGAATACCCCCCCATGGAAAATTTCTTGCAGTTTTGGTGGCAATAAATGGGCTGCTACTCCCCTTTAGCCTGTTTTATCCCAGGAAACCTCAATGGGAAGTGCAAGGAGCACTTTGCTAAGAAGGAATGGAGATACACAGATATTCCATCTATCAAGATGTGCTACCCAGGACACAGTGGGCTTAAAAAGCAATTTTCACATTAGGGATGGGTAAAAGCCAAGACCAGGTGTGCAGGGCTGAGATATTTGCTTTGGTGGCAACTTGCACAGCTGGGAAGTGCTGGTGCTAATCCTGGTGCTTGGGTAATACCTAAAAATATCTCACAGATGTGTAAAACTCACGGATTGTGCCAGATCTACACTTGGTCTTGCTAAACAGCTCGGCCAGTAGATGTTGCTCTTGGCTCATAGTGATGTGCTCAAAAAAAAAAAAAAAA
>VXAX01006426.1:225579-252610 GCA_013399835.1 Leptocoma aspasia
AAAAAAAAAAGAAAGATGTATCCAACCTGAGACATTTGGGAAGCCTCTGAAGCCAGGCAGTGCAGATCCGTCCTTCACCAGCTTCCTGCTTTTGGCCTTCATGGGCCATCCCAGATGACCCCAGAGAGAAATAAAATATGACACAAGTCCTCTGACAGCAGTCGCTGGTAATTAGTAGATACAATTATTAGAGGTTGTTTGCCTTGTGTGAAGTGAGAATTGCTGGCCAAGCAGTCAGTACCTCCAGGGGAGGTTGCATTCATAGAATCACAGAATGGTTTGGCTTGGAAGGGATCTAAAAGATCACCCAGTTCCACCGCTGCCATGGGACAGAACCTTCCACCATCCCAGGTTGCTCCAAACCCCATCCAACCTGGCCTTGGACATTTCCAGGGATGGGGCAGCCACAGCTTCTCTGGACAGCCTTTGCCAGTGTCTCACCAGACTCTGCGTGAAGAATTTCTTCTTAATATCTCATCTAAATCTCTCCTCTATTGCTTTAAAACCATTCCTGCTTGTCCTATCCTTATCTCTCCATGCAAGAATTCACTCTCCCTCCTTTTTAAACCTTCTTTGACTACTAGAAGGCTGCAATGAGGTTATCCCAAAAGGGATTTAGCCATGTTCCTCTTGTCATGGAGTGTATAGGAAAGGGAGTCACCTGGTGCACTGGTTCTCCATCCTGAACAGTCCTGGCAATCCAGGATAACCCAACCACTCCTGACTCCTCTGAGCACCAAAGGTGCCAAAAGGGAAAAAGGAGGCAGGAAAATCTTCCACCATCTGTCTCCATCCTCTGTTCTCATATAGATGAATTTCCAGTCGATCTGGGGAATGTGCTGGGAGGAAAACACCACCCTTGGTCCACCCAGAACACGCCTGTTTGTGCAGACAGTCTTGGAGCACAGGGATATTTGTCTGCCTTCCCTCACAGAAAAAAAAAAAATAGCTAATGCACATGATGATTAGCAATTAAGTAGGGTCAATAATTTGTAAAGTGGTCTGAATGTCTGTATATCTGTTACTAAACCCACTCCTCTCTTCCCTCTCCACACACCTCCCCTGCTCTGTAGCTCCAATCACAGCAGTGATTAGGCACTGCCTAATGCAGGCTCTCAGGATCAAGGACTGTCTGTGACTGTTTTGCCTCTGGAGTGCCAATCCCAGAAGGAGTCTCATTTTACTCAAGGCCTCTTAACACTGCTGGAATATAAATGGCAAATGGGAACAACAGGAAAAGCCATTTACAAATTCCTGGGTAAATGCTGAGCCCTGGTGGCATCTCCTCATCTGTGATGATTTAATCACTCAATTTTCTGCCTTCCTTTTCTTAAGCAGGACCTCAGACCAAGGGAATTTCACATCAGATTTGTCTCTAGGAACAAAGGGGTTTAAGCCTTTAAGACCTTGATCTCTCAGGGCTGAAGATTATCAGTATGAGGGACTGGATCAGCAGACTCAGGGTTAAGAAATTCTTGTGGAGATGCTTTCATGGGGGAAAAGGTTTTCTTTTAGTGGTGATTCCAAGAGAAGAGAAGAGAAAAGAGAAGAGAAGAGAAGAGAAGAGAAGAGAAGAGAAGAGAAGAGAAGAGAAGAGAAGAGAAGAGAAGAGAAGAGAAGAGAAGAGAAGAGAAGAGAAGAGAAGAGAAGAGAAGAGAAGAGAAGAGAAGAGACTTCACATGTAACAAGGCAATGTCTGTTCTACATCAAGACATAAAGAACAAGAGCTTAACCCCTATTTAGCTTTAAGGCTAAAAACACAGGCTGAGACCACAACTCTGCTGCCTTCAGGACTGCACAAATTCCATTTGGCATTTCCCTGTGCCACTCTGGGGCTTTGAAGGGACATAACAGACACGTGTGAATTATCCCCTCTCAGCACTGATAGAAAAGGTGACGACTTTGGGAACGGTCAATTACAAATCAGGCTGAGAATTGCTTTATTCATTCTAATCCAGGGTCTCTGAGGGATCTGTGAGCAAATTGCTGTGCCTGCAGTCTGTTTTATAGTGCCCCAGCTTCAGATTCCCAGCAATGATGCTAAGGACTCACATACCACACCTTAATGTCAAATGATCAATATTAACCTCGTCATTATAGTGCTGGTAAAGGTTGATGATATTGATTTCTTGTCCTTGGTGCCAAGGCATGTTGAATACCACGTGGCTGCTTTCCCAGATGCAGAACTGCAGCTGCTGCCTCCTAAAAGTCTCATCAAGCAGCGTGAAAGGAGTTTCTCGTTTGGGTGCCTCCAATGGCTTAAACATATTCCTGCCTTCTCCTTGGACTGAAGAAATTGGGGAATTTAGATGATATTCTCTACTCAGAGAGTGGTGAGGCCCTGGCATAGGATGTCCAGGGAAGCTGTGGCTGTCCCATCTCTGGAAGTGTTCAAATCCAGGTTGGATGAGGCTCTGAGCAACCTGGGATAGTGGAAAGTGTCCCTGTCCACGACAGGAGGGTTGGACACTCCATGCTCTTTAAGGTTCCTTCAAACCAAAACATTCTACTGTTCTATGATTTAACTTCCCCCAAATTCTCCCTCACCTCACCCAGGTGTTAGACAAGCCAGCCATTCTGCCTGCTCCTCTCTTAATGAGGGGACTTGGGAAGAGGCAGAGGCACAGGGAGGAGCCTGAAATCTGAAATTTCACACCCTTCTGTGGTGGAAAACACAAACAAGATGTGAAGGGCAGAGCTGGGAAGGACAGCCTCTGCCCAGAGAGGCAGCCTAAAGTCACCCCAGGACACTGGATTAGCATCTTCTGTGCAGGGTGAGTGTATCCAAGAGCTCAGAGAAGGGGAGGACGCCGGCAGGAGAAATGCCTGCTGACAACCTGCTTGTTCCCCAGCCTGCCTCAGAGGTGACCACACAAAAACCACTTCCATGTGGTTTTCAGCCATATCTGTTCCCCTTCCAGGCAAAATCCACATCTCTGTATGAAGAGGGATTGGCTGTGCCTGTCAGAACAACATTAAATATTTGGTTTAATAGTGCAAAGGGGCTGCCTCAGCTGGAGTTTGCATTTCTGGCTCTGTCTGGGAGCTGATCGTGGAGCCAGGAGTGTTGGGTGACACAAATTGTGTGGTGTCCTCATCAAAACTGTTCTGAGAGGGGACACTTTGCTCCTGGGTTGTCCCCCTGGGTGATTTTCTCTTTGTTCTCCTGGAAGATGTTCAGCTGAAGACAATTTGACTTCTCTCAGTGTTGTAAAGGTACCGTGGGCAAGACTTTTAGCTTTACAACACCTCCCAGTTCATCCTGCAGAAGCAATAATGGCACAGCCCTGCCTTGCAGTGCTCTGGTGACGAGAAATATGTCCCAGCTTGTGGAGGAGTGAGAAACTGCAGTCTTGGGGGCCACAGGAATGCTTCAGCTGGAAATGCTGTCCAGGAAACAAGCTGGAATTGCACAGCTCAGGGTGTTACAACATTTCATGGCGTTTATGGGTTTATGCAGTGTTCTGCAAGTGTTTTATAGGTGAAAAACCACAGCCCTTCAAGCCAGGAAAGATGGGACAGAGAATCACTGAATGGTTGAAGTTGGAAAAGCTGTCTAAGATCATCGCGTCCACCCAAGCCCACCACTAAACCATGTCCCCAACTGTGGATATTCTCACTCTCTGGTAACAGAGAGAAACAGATATTCTCCCAGGCTCATTCTGTGGGAAAGCTCAGAGAAAGAATTAAAACAATTATTATCTCAATCTCTGCACCTGGTGTTGTGAAAGATATTTACAAGAAGGAGTTGTTCCCTCCTTGACCAATAGTGCGAGAGAAGTTTGCTGAATACCAATCAGGTCTTAGCTCCACAATCCTCTCTATAAAAAGTGTGGATTTCTATTAATAAATGCCTTTTATACCTTCTGAATCATGGAATCTATGTTGCCTTCTTCCTGTCCCCTGTACTATCATGTAACACCCAACAGATCATGTAAAGACATGAAAGGAAATTCCACAAATGCTCTCCTTTGATTGCCTTTTATAAGAATAGGTACTGATCCTGGTATCAGGGAAGGTTCCACTCAGCTTGGGCTGCACAGCTAGATTTGAATGGGATCATACACTCCTCACCATGGGGAGACACACATGTGGCTGAGCTAATCTGTCCCCTCTGTGCTTTGGGGTCTGCTGCAACGTGAAGAAGCAAACAGTGCATGGACCCAGCTCTGGTGTGATTTATACAACTTCAGAGAGGCTCAGGGCAGGGAAGCATTTCATTCCTCCCCAGTGGTGCAGGATGCATTTCTCTTCACACGTCTGTTCTCTGATATTTTGGCTGCTCTGCTTTGAAATGAGTTAAATGATTAGGCCTCTATGGCTTTCTTATGGGAAGATTCTTCCACGGTTTTATTTGATCTCCCATTCCAGACTAAACATTCCCTTTCTCGTTTCCCTGCCCACCTCCCCCACCATTTCCACATAAATAATCTCTCTTTATCCCTAGTGTTTCATTTGCAGGGATTCATGTAATAAGCACAGCTTTATGCTGGGTTTCCTTGAAAGCTGCACACTGGCCTCATTTCCATCTTCCTTAAGTGGTTTGTAGAGCAGAGGGAGATTGAAGCTGGTCCTAAATGATTGTCCAGATTTGACCTCCTTACCTTCATTTCCAGGGACTGGGGAATGCTGTGGGAGTCCGTGGCAGCTTTGGCCACTCAGCAGCTTTGAAGAATCACGTCATTTATTTGGGTGCCCAGAAGTGAGTGACCTGAGCAGATTTTGGCAGTTTTTGTGGTAGGAAATACTGGCCTGACCTGGAGCTGGCTGTGCCCCGACTGCATCTCCATGAAGGAGAGTCACAGGGTTAAAGTCAAGGTAGGAAGAGGCCAAGCAACTTGGAAAGTACCAGAAACCATCTTGTTGGCCAGATCAGAGATTTTTTTGGCCCAATATCCTCTCATTAGCAGTGGCTACCAAGGGAAAATGGCAGAACAAGACAAACACACAACATCCAGACAGCCTGAAAGGAGGTTGTGGCCAAGGGTGGCTCAACATCTTCTCCCAGGCAACCAGCAACAGGAAAAGAGAGAATGTGCCAGGAGAGATTCATGCTGGACATCAGGAAGAATTTCTTCACTGAAAGGCTTGTCAGACACTGGAATGGGCTGCCAAGGGAGGTGATGGAATCACGATCCCTGGAAGTGCTCAAGAAATGATTGGATGTGGCACGGAGTGATTTGGTCAATAAGTTCAGAGGTTGGACTCAATGATCCTGGAGGTCCTTTCCAACTTTGTACAACTCAGCAGCTTGAAGCCCAGGGAGCTTCTGGACAAGAGCTGCTGGGTTTGTATCTATGACCATTTGTGGGTTTGTCTTTCATGCATTTCCCCAGTTATGTTTTATATTCATGGAAACTTGGGTGCTTTTTCCTGCTGTGAAAACATTGCAGCGTTTGACACCGCGCTGTGTCTGTAAATTGTCCTTCACTGGTTTTGCAGCTGCCTGTTTCATTTGATACCTCTCAATTCCAGTACTGGAAAACTCAAGGAGCAATCAGTCCCTGGTTACCTTGCCCTGCAGCTCATGAACTTTTAATGCATGTTTAAATTTTTTCTCCCCTCACCCATCTCCTTTCCATGGAGAAGAGTCAAACAATCATGGAATGGTTTGGTTTGCAAGGGGTCCTAAAGATCACCTTGTTCCAAGCTTCCTTTCTCGTTGAGGGACACCTTCCACTATCCCAGGTTGCTCCAAGCCCTGTCCAACCTGTACTTGAAAACTTCCAGGGATGGGGCAGCCACAGCTTCTCTGGAAAATCTGTGCCAGGGCCTCACCGCCCTCACAGTAAAAAAATTCCTTCCTGTTATCTAATCTAAGTCTACCCTCTTTCAGCTTAAAACTGTTCCCCCTTGTTCTATCACTGCATGTCCTTGCAATGAATTATTTTGCTTTTTAGGGAGCTTGGGGCATTGGTTTTTATATTAATGTGCACAATCTGCAAAACAGCAAAGTGTTACATGGGATTTATATTGGAAAGGGCAGAGAAGGAACCACTGGAGCAACTCACTTGTGCTGCTGTAGACTTTCATCAGTGGGGCACAAGGAGGGGACATCCCCCTGAAAGACTTCTCTCCTTTTTTCCCCCAGAAGGAACCAACTGAATGTATGACTTTCCAGGGAACAATCATTGGTTGGTATAATAGAAGGATGTCTTCAGAATAGCCCCTTGTGGACTTGCTCTTTTCCAGCATAGTAGAAAGGAGAGTGATAAAGGAGCAGCTCCCTCACTTACCTCATTGTGTAACAAATTTAGGATTCAGATTGTATATGACAATCTCACTCTTGATCTCCCCTCAAGTATCCTTCCCCCCGACTTGCATAAGAAATGACATTTTTTTCCACTCATTTGCTAATTGAGATGATTTAGCAACTGCGATATAAATTCCACTACAAATATTCCCAGCGGTAGCACACAGAGCTGTGGTGGGGTTTTTGCAGGCTGGACATGTTTTTCAGACACAAAATGCCCTGACCTGCTGAGTTGGAGACAGCTGCCAACAAGACGTGCCTTCAGCTGGGGTCAGTGAGAGGCTAAATCCAAAAAAGCAAAATCAGAGGTGGATATGGAGTGTCAGCAAAGCCCCTTTTGCTGTGCTCTGTTGATTGTCTTGTGTAGATTCCTTGGTTTTTGCTGTTGTCACTGCCATCTAATTTAAGGGATTGCTGTTAGATTAAAAGGCATGATTGACTGAGTGGCATGGATGAGACACATTGCAGCTGTCAGCTGGGAAGATAAACTCTTCGGGATGCAAATCTTCCTGAAGATCAAGGGTGTTTGGACGAGGTGTCTAAGTGGAGCCCTCTCAGTTAATTTGCAGTAGGAAAGACCCAGTCTTTTGGCATCTCTGCTTAAGATTCAGAACAAGAAATGCCAAATATGAGCTTGCTGGTTGATGTAAACCATCTTGGAATTTTCTCCATTTAACCGGAGAATTAAAATGCATTGGGTCAGCCTTGCATGAAAAGTAATTTGTTTTAGTCTGTGATCATGATAAGAACTGACTGAGGATGATCAAAAAACTCTTTAGAAACTGGATTAAAGGCCTCTTTGAATGATGGGCACTCAGACCAGCCATGAACCTCAGATGCAACCTTCATTAAAACACATTCTAGGAGCTTGGGCTGCTCTCCAAAAATAAAAAAAAATACAAGTGAAACCTGGCTGTGTGATCAAGGTGGCAGCTGCTGGTTGTGATGGGAGCCTCTGGAGCTGGAGGCATGAGCCACAGCTCCTCCAGTTTAGGGGGATAAAGGGCAAAGTGAGAGAACTCCGTGGTTCTACGAGGCCATAGCTGAGGAAAACTTCACAAAGTGGGAACAGGTTGGGTGTGTGACCTTTGCAGGATTCAGTGCCTTTGAAAAGCAAAATCCTGTATAGAGCAGTTGCAGCAGCCTCATTATTTGTGGATTAAGGACAGATGGCAACTCAACCCACATCGATCAGCGGGAGCAGCAGTTTGCTGAGAGCTCATGGAACAGGACCCCAGGGGTAGCAGGGACCGTCTGCAAAGGGTCCCATTAACTTCAGAGCGAGTCTGCACTGCATTTCATGTGGATTCCTCATTTCCCAGCATCAAAAAAAAAACATCCAACCTCATGCTTGAAATGGAAGAAGGGGCAGGGCAAGGGATTGTGTGGTGGGCAAGTGGGGATGAAGGTTTTCTAGAGGGTGGGGTGTCCGTGGGGACTGTGTCAGCTCAGTGATGGACTGAGGGATGGGGCAGCTGTGCAGCCTCTGCAGGGACCACATCACAGGGACTTGCATCCCTTCTGCAGCTTCTGCATTGGGCTGGAAGCATCTGTGTGACACCAGAGCCATTGTAGATCACTCCACAGCCATTGTAGGTCATTCTTTTCATAGAATCATGGAATCACTGAGGTTGGAGAAGATCATCAAGCCCAGCCCCCAGTGTAGCACCCCCACCATGTTCACCACACCCTGTCCTCAAGTGCCACATCCACACCTTGTTTGAGCACTCACAGGGATGGTGACCCCACCTCTTCCCTGGGCAGCCTGTTCCAGTGCTTAACAGCCTTTTCTGGGAAGAAAGTTTTCCAAATAAATAATCTAAAACTCCCCCTGGCACATCTTGAGGCCATTTTATCCTGTCAGTTGTTACTTGGGAGAAGAGACGGACACCCACCTCACTACAAGCTCCTGTCAGGGAGTCGTAGGGAGAGATGAGGTCTCCTTTAAGCCTTTTCCTCCTGGCTGAGCCTCCCCAGCTCCCTCAGCCACTCCTTTCCAGAAACCAGATGCAGCAGTGGGCACAAGAACCCCGTGTTTTCCTCATGGCACAGCATTTTCCCCCCTGAAATGTGGGATAGGAATAACTTCGTATAATAGACCCTTAACCACTTGTTTACAGCTCCACTAAAAAAGACAAATCACTTGAAGCAGTGAAGGACTAGACCCAGGAAAATAAGGAGGATTTCAAAAGGTTTATCTGACAGCCAATAAACAAGATAAATAACATGCAGCATTTAATTTGTCAGGACCATGGTACAACCTGATGATAAAAAAGGACTGCTCCATAAAGTGGGGAGTACCTTTGTCTTGGCTGTAAATGCCTGGGTTGATTTACTAAGTGCCCTGGTGCTTCTCTAGCTCCTCTTTAGTAGTCACAAATGGGATGGAAACTGAGGAGTAAGGAGAGGAAGGAAGTTATCTGAGCTCAACCTCATAAACTGATCTCATTCCAGTTAAGGATTTGAGATCATGACAATTTTTTATCTTATTTTGCCTGGTTCTCCCATTGCTGAGGATAAGCAGAGTAGGAGTTACCTCCTCTGCTCTGCTCAGGTGAGACCCCACCTGCAGAGATGCCTCCAGCCCTGGGGCCCAGCACAGGAAGGACATGGAGCTGCTGGAAAAAGTCCAGAGGAGGCACCAAGGGGATCAGAGGGATGGAGCAGCTCTGCTGTGAGGAAAGGCTGGGAGAATTGGGATTGTTCAACCTGTAAAAGAGAAGCTTTAGGGTGACCTAATTATGGCTTTCCAGTACCTGAAGGGAGCCTTTCAAGAAACATGGAGAGAATATTTACAAAGGCCTGGAGTGACAGGACAAGGGGGAATGGCTTCAAACTGAAAGAAAGAAGGTTTGGCTTGGATATCAGGAAGAAACTCCTTCCTGTGAGGGTGGTAAGGCCCTGGCAAAAGTTTTTCAGAGAAGCTGTGGCTGCCCCATCTCAGGAAGGTTCTAAGGTCAGGTTGGGCAGGGCTTGGAGCAACCTGGAGTAGTGGAAGGTGTCCCTGCCCATGGCAGGGGGGTGAAACAAGATGACCTCTAGATGACCTCTGAGGTCCCTTCCAGCTCAAACCATTCCATGATTCTGTGATTCTATGATTTAAGAAATCAAACACTGGCACTTTCATCATCCCTTCCTCTTTCCTATAGTGAGACCAGGCAGCATTAATTTCTCTGTGTATTTTAGGGGATCAGTGCCATAATGGGTCATATCCCAAAATGCAGAACAGTTTGAATAATCCATCATCAAACTGGGGACACCACGACAGCCAGTGAGTCTGGGCCCATATATTGCTTACAAACACAATATAAAATAACTTCTAAAGACACTGCAGCAATTATGCATTTTGTCTCAACAAAAGGCATCCCAAATAAATCACAATCCAAGCCAAGGATTGCGTGAAGCTGCTTTCTCTCTTCCCCAGCCTCACTCTTAATCTGCAAGGGAGTGAGATGAAAGAAACATCCTGAAAAGGGCAAGCCAGGAGCTGATTCACTCCTAAACGTGTCTGGTTACAGATATCCTATTGATCAGCTCGAGCCTGGCATCAGGATTCCTCCCATTACACCGATGGTTTCTCTTACAAAGGAAACACAATCTGTCTCCCATAAGGAAATGGAAGACAAGCCTGTGTTCCCGTGCTGTTTAGAGGAGTGACCAGCACAGAAAGTGACTTTTGAGGGAAAGACAGTCTTCTTCAAGGTCAGGTATTTGTTTTGTGCCAGTAACAACTCCGTCCTCCACGCTGCTGCCAGGATCTCTGGGCACATCGCTGGCAAGTTCACTGCCCTCCATTTCCTTCCTGCTCCATTTTTCCATGTTATTCTCATGATTAAGTATCTGAGCAGCTTCCATGGCCATCAGCAGTGGGAATGTTGCTGAGTTTGTTTATTTTCACTCTGTCTTGGAGGGAAAAGTTAAACCACAGCCATGCTGCAGGTAGCAGAGTATGAACTCGTGGGTTTTTGCTGTGCAGGTGGATGAGTATTTGCCCATCCCTGTGCAAGAGGGTGCCGATAAATTCTTAAATTTAAATTCTGATCTGGCACCTAGTTGGGCTCATTTTTCCAGATAGGGCTGGTGTCCTGTCTAGGGTGTGTAGGGACCAGCAGAGCCCAGAGCTCAGAGTACAGCCACGATCTCATAAATAGCAATTCAAGGAGGCTGAGTCAGCTGAAGTGGATCATCTGCATCTCTGAATTCTCTGGCTGTTAGCAAGGGGAAAAAAAAAAGAAGGAGGGGTTGTTATTTCATTTTTATTTTAAAAACAAGAATTTTCGCAGTGTTTCCTGTGTTCAAAAAACCTTGCATCTTTAGCTCGTTATCCTTATCTATGCCTGAGCACAGCACAGAGCTGAATTCCCTGGACCTGAAACATCTCCAAGGGTAGCTGTGGGTAATGAGAGAATTCACAGCAGGAAAAGCAGCCATGTGAAAGTGGCCACCTCTGGGCTGAAGGGCCACCTCTGCTCCTCCCCATGAGGTGGACAAATGATGGAGCAGAACAGTGAAGCCGAGGCTTATTTCAGCAGATTTTAGATAGCTGCATGCGGCTGGTGAGGAGCGAACTGACCACTGAGGGATGTGACAGCTTATCCATCACCTGAAAGGATTGGATAATCCCCTGCTGTCTTTTACAACCCAAAACTCAGCCTTGCTGTGCTCCCTGCAGGCGTTTGGACTGTGGGAGGCCAGCCAGATTCAGATGGTCTTCACAGTCCATCCTGCCATCAGCATTTATGGACATTCCACCCAGGCCAGTCGCTCTTGGCAGGAAGCTGGAAAGACATAGGGTAGAGAAGGCTGCAGAAACTCAGAATTTCCCTGAAGCAGCAGGATCATCCCGGCAGCCAGGTTGTTTGGTGGATCCATCCGTTTTCAGAGCTGTAGATTGTGGTACGATGGGGAAAGCTGAGCATTGCTGACACCAAGACTGAGCATGGCTGGGGAGAGGAGCCAAAAATGCACCTTCATCTTATGGTGCTCACAGGTTGCTCCCTGTGGGTTCTAAAAATGGTGCTGGAGGAGAATGTAATTCCCATGTTATTCCCCCACCAAAGCTGTTCTTGAGAGCGGTGCCTCTATGCTGGTGGGGTCTGCAGTGTGGAGAAAGGAAATGTCTTTTTTGGGAAATATTAATGGTAGAACCCTTATCCCCTCTCACCTTCCTTGTCTTCACATCGTGTGTTTGTGTGGTGGCTGAAGGAGGAGACACAACCTCACTGATTCTGGATGTATACCTTGAAGTGGTTTTTGCTCGTGTCTTCTGGGGTTAGAAGCCAACAGGACACAAAAATGGGCAGAGAGTCGTGTCAGAGGGGAGCTCTTTGCCACAGTAAGCACAGGAAGAGCAGGACTAGTTGGAATCATAGAATATCCTGAGGGGGAAGGCACCCCCAAGGATCACTGAAGTCCAACTCCTGGCTCTGCCCAGGACAGCCCCAAGAACCCCACCATGTGCCTGAAGGCGTTGTCCAAACACTTCCTAAACTCTATAAATAGGAATAACTGAAGAGAAGTCAATGTAAAGTCAGGCAATGCTTCTCCCTTCCCCTTCTTGACTTCCTGGGCTACCCTGCAGTGTCCAGTCCCACCACTTTTAAAGACACCCCAGTTTTGAGCCTCGGCAGCTGGCGCACGGCAGGGTCTGCCGGGCCGGCGCTGCCTTGGCTCCCCTGGGCTCTGGGCTCTCACTGGGGCTGACGGGGCTTTTCTGGATCTTGCCCAGGTGGTTGGAACTCCTGGTCGGCTTGGGGCGACTGCACCAAGGACTGCGGGGGCGGCCTGCAGACCCGCATGCGCTCCTGCAAGCCCCTTCCCAACGAGGGCCTGGCCTGCGAGGGAGTGCTGGAGGAAGGACGGCTGTGCAATAGGAAGGCTTGCAATAGTAAGTGGAGGCATGTTCCCTTGCACGCGCGGGGCCGGGGCGCCTTCCTGGGAGGAGGAGGAGGATGGCCTCATCCCCATCGAGGATGGAGGGTGCTCCAGAGGCTCGGGGAAGCTGTGTTGGAGCAGTGAGCCCAGGGGAAGGTGTGGATTCGGCTGTGCATGGCCCTGCCCGTCCCTGCCTGTCTCGCATGCGCTGCTGGCACCGTCTTCCTACAGCTGCCAGGCCTTCAGCACAAAGAGTTTACCCGTGAGCAGGCTTACAGCAGGTTTTCTTATGCTGGTGGTAAAGCTCCCACGTCCTTAAAGGCTTTATTATTTTTTTTTTTCCAGTTCTCCCAAATAATTAAAGCTGAGAGAGATGTTAATCTTGCTTCTTCTTGGTTTAGTTCAAGAGCAGTGACCCTGCCCCTTTCTCTTACGAATGGAAGCCCCTGGTGATAAGATGTAGAGAAAGATCTGGCTGTTAGACAGGGATTGAGTGATGCAAAGGCTTCGGTGTGTGCTCCACTCTCCCCCTGTAATGCATCCTCTTTCCAGGTCCTCTTCTCCAGGGAGCAGGGCACAGAGTGCCCACAGCAGTCAGATATCAATGCTTGAGCTGGTGAACCTCCAGCACTTTCATCCCCAGTCCTTCTATTGCTTTAAGCTGTGTTGAGAGGGGGATGAAGAGGAGAAGCCAACTGCAGGCACAGCTCAGCTCAACAAATGCAAGCAAATGTTTGGTTATAATTATTCCCTTCTTTTTATTTCAAATTCAGAGTAGAGAATGTTTGAATAACTCCTCTGACTAGTCAAATAACTGAGGAAAGTTCAACTGTCTTCAAAGGCTGGGAAGTATCTCCTGATAAGGGGGAAGTTCAAATAAAGGGACATAAATATATTCCTCTAATAAGGGCTAAAATGATTTCATGCATTTTTTAACATTTCCATAAATTTAAAATATGTTGCAATTAGGCTTGGACTTTTTTTCTTTTTTTTTTTTAATGAAACCTGGTATATTGAATTACATCTCCTTGACTCACAATTGCTGAATTCCCTCTGAGGTTTGCCCACACCAGGGATATTTAACCCGTGCCTCCCATGCTTGGTGGTGACTTTGCAGTCATGACTCAGCTGTGGCTCGTGGTAGGGAGAGCAGGAGTGCAAGGACCTGGAAGCTGGTCCCGAAAAAACGTCCAGCTGTGGGATTGGGGTGTGCCTGAGTGGAGCTGGAGGAAGGGCCACACCAGTCTTGGTGAACAATGTGTGAAGGAAGAGATGGCACTGGGAGTGGGACAGGGGGATCTGCAGGGCTGGTCACTCTTTGACCATGGGAACACATGGGACACCAAGCAAAAAAGCTCCTTCATGTGTCCCTCCTATGCTGGATAACCTAGGAGGGGACCCAGTTCTCCAGAGTCTCTTTGCAGGACATCCTTCCTCATCCCTAAGCACCTTCCAAGCTGTCCATGGGACCTGTTTGATTCTCCTGCAGCCCTCTTGAAGTGGTGAGAGGGGAAACTCCTGTTTTCCAGGGGGAAGACCCTGTTTTCCAGGGTGAAAACTGTGTTTTCCAGGGTCAGCCTAATTAGCACTGAGCAGGGGGCGTAAAAGCTTTCCTTGATCTCCCCCAGGGACAAAACTTTGGTTCTTCTTCATGACAGATCTCCTGAGGCTGTGGTGGCAAGGAGTGGGATGCATGTGGAGAACCATGGAGGCTGGGTTGGATTTCCATGGCATGGAGTGCAGAAGTGAAGGATGAATTGGTTTTTACTCATTATCTCTTTTACTTTTTCCAGAGCACAACACTTGGCCAAGCCAATCCTAAGTGTAAAAAACTTGAAGGGGCTATGATTCAATAAATTATTTGACTTATCTTCCTGTCCTTTTTCCATTGCATTCCCAGTCAATTCTTCCTCCAAACTGCAAGGAGATTAGTTCAGCTGAGATTATTTGGGAAGAAGGAATTTTAAGCAAAGTGGAAAGTCCTAGTTTGGAAGGAGAGTACGCACACAGAGCTGGGCAGCACAAACTGATTTATCCCATTGAAATAAATTAATTAATTCTGATTAATTGTCCCAAGACCCTCTTCGCAGACAAACTGCTGAGCCCCATTTTGATGTTTTCATGCTGGAAAGGATTTGAGGGGATATGTGAGCAATGAATCTTTCCAGAAGAATTCTCCATGCACATCCTGAGGTCTGTGTCCCACTTCAAGCTAAACCTGTGTCTCTGCATATCAAAACTGTTCACTTGGCTCTGAATTTGCCTCTCAGTGAATCTGTCCCCTGTTGCCTTTGCCCAAGGAGATGCACTTTTGACCCAAGAAGAGTTTCTAATTTTCTTGCACGTAACTTTTCCTTCTCTTTACTTTGATCTGCACCAAAACCTAAGAGGATTTAAAAGTAGAATAGAAATCCTGTTTTAAATGTGTCACTGTTATTTTGATATTGACTTTTGCTCATAGATTTGTTAGGGATGAGTAGAATGTTCGTTCCTTCCCTGGAACTGTTGTTATTCTAAGTGCTCATTATAAGCTGCAGTTAAATAGGTTCTAATTATTTCTTTTTTTAATTAAAAGAAAAAAAATAAAGAAAAATGTGAAAAAAAAAAAGAGGAACTGGCCTGGAGAACAACTTTATCTTGAATTGTTCAGCATTTAAGCAGCTTGTAATAATACCTGACCAACTCACCAGGTATTGTGGAATAGCTGAGATCTTAATTTTCTAGTAGGAAAAAAAAGCAGGGAAAAATATTCTCCTTGAACAAAGGGTCATCTGTAATCCTGATAAAACAGCAGAACAAAACAGGGATGAGTGCTCTGATATTTTCCTCTTTGCTTGGAGGTAAATTGAAACTTGTCCACTGAGAAATTGCTGGCCAAGCAAGTCAGGTTGGAATAACACAGACATCCCCACCACCTTCAAAACAAGGATAAACCCATCTCTTTTCTTTAACTTCTCCTTTCTCACTTCTGCCAAAGTGGCTCAGAAGCTGATGGGTGATCAGCAGGAGTGTTTCAGCTGTTTAATTGGATCTCCAGCCTCTGGGGCAGCTTCTCAAGAGTGCTGACACTCAGCTCCCTGGAGCTGCTGAGAGGAACTTTTGTGGAAGACCTTTGAGGGTTTCATTGGTTGTTTTATTGCCAGGCCATGGCAAATGTTCCAGAGCTGTCTTGTCTCACAGCTTCTCCCCTGGGTGGGCCTTCAGCAGGTCTCAGCATGCAGGAGTGGGAATGGTGGGAAAAACCTCTCAGCTTTTCCAAGAGCTGTGACTTGTGCCAGCCTGGTCACCAAAATGTGGGTGCAGACCTCTGGGCCCCAGAGCTGAGTCTGAACTGTCATCTGGAGGCCACAGAGGTTAAAATCAGTGCACAGGGGTGGCTGAATGACTCCACAGGTACCATTTTTTATGTGGACTTTGTGTTTTCCCACTCGTTTGGGCCACCACCTCTGCTGTTTCATGTGATAGAGTCTCTTGCTTGATGATATTCTGGCTAAATTTCCCCAGGGATACACACCCAAGCCCAACAGGAAGTGAGCCAGGTAAGTTTTCCATGGGCAAAACCAAAAGCTGTGAAATGCTGAGGAAAAACTGTATAGAAGGCTCATCCCAAACTGGGAAGGAAACTTTGTCTGGTAACAGCAGCTTGGCTGAGGCAGAGCCTTTATTTGTGGCAGCTCAAGAGATGTAATCTGAAGGAAAACACAAAGTTTTTTGTTGTAATTCTGATTTTGCCTTGGTAAAGGACTTGGTGATATCCCCCTCTCCAGCACAGAGATTCCCTCCCTCTATTGGATTTGGGCAGGAGCTGCTGTTTTATAGAGAGAGAGGAAAAAATGCCAACCCAAGTGTGGTGGGAGCTTGCAGAAGAACTTCCCAGGTCCACCCCCTGTGGATGGAAAGGGATGTGCTCCAGTGGCTCTTTTTGGCTGCAAGGTTCTTGAAGCCAGGTTTGCTCACAACCTGGCAGGCAGAGGCTCCTGACAAGGAGCCTGGATGGACAACATCCAAACCAGAGGGGGAATCTCACAGCCCTGACCCTCCTGGAATTCAGCAGTGCTGGAGAGATGCAAGAACAACCAGAAGTGTGGGCAGCCTGCGTTTATTCCTGGGGAAGGAGAACTGGCAGAGGAGCCAGCTGAAATCCTGCCATCCCATCTGGCAGAGGCTGTGCAGAACCATCCCTGACATTTCTGGATGTGCAGATTGGGAAGATACCGCTCCCCACGGCTGGGAAAGGGGTGACCACATCCTGACGTCAGGTGCAGGAGGGTGACACTGCCACACTCCTGTCCCTCCAGGCTGGGTTTGCAGCTTTCAGCAGGTTCAGGATGTAGCCCTTCAGCTGTGTGAAGGAATGCCTGTTCCACATGACATTCCCAAGGCTGAGCCTCAGTCTCAGTCTCTGCCGCCCCTGATTCTCAATAATTTTTTTTTTTTCCTGCAACCATGGAGCTGAAATATCCTGTGCATGTGTGGGAGAACCTTCCTTCCCTGCAGGCCAGGCTAGAGCTCACTGCAAGCTGGAGGAGCTCCTGTAGGTACCTGCCGCTGCTGCAGAGACTTTGCTCTGCCCCTTTTTTTACTGGGGGTTCAGGCATTTCACATCTGAGAGTGACATTTCTCCCCCAGTGACATTTTCACAAATTTCAGATGTTTGAATTGAAATGCTTTGGGTCATTTCCTTTGCTGGTGTAACTGTAATATACCCAGTGGCCTCCAAAATGTCCCTCTTCTCCATCCACTGAGATTTTGGGGTTTAAGGGTTGTTACTAATTCTGTGCTTTTCAGTTGTACTCTTTAGCAGCTGATAGATGTCCCAAAACCTCCATAGCCACCACATTTCCTTTCAGTTTTACTGCAGTGAGATTCATTTGAATGTTTTGGGTATTTTTTTAATAATCCCTTTGCACTTTTTGCTCTGGTTCATTGCTTCATTCCCACCATCCCACCTTGCCTGAATAATTTTCATGATCCTGCTATTTGCTCCTGTTTGGGGGATGAGTACAGAGTGTGTAGCTGTGGTGAGACATGTTTGGATGTTAAACCCTTGGCCCACAGCACTCCAAAGTCTCTGCCTTTATTTTATTTTTCCCTTGGTTGTGTTGCAAGGTGCTGTCTGACACATTGCATGTTCTCATTAGAAGTGTTGGTCACCTGCTTCCTATTCCCACTCCTGCCAGCACTGATCATCCTCCACATCCACACTTGAGCTGTGGCTTTTTTTTCAAAATCTCATGTACTTGCCTCTGCTTGCAATTGAAACATCCCTGGTTGGTTCCAACAGCATTATCCCTCTGTTCCTCCAGTTGGCATTTGCTTGGGTTTTTTTGTGCCATTTTCACTGCATTTATCCAGCTGGGATTTAAATTTGGTGTAGGTCGTGCCTTAACCCTGGAATTACTCCCCTCCACTGACCCTGCTGTGGGAAAAAAAGGCTGCTGAAATCCAACCAGGTCCCCACTGCCTTTAGTTTTTGACCTCCACCCCATCAAGTTCAGGTACCCACAGCAAAGTAGCACTTGCACCAAACTTCCCCCATGTTCTGAAGGGACCTGGTGTCTCCCTGCTTGGTTTGGAACCAGGACTGAGTTGTGCATCTCCCCAAGGAAACTGTCCAGGTTAAATCTCAGCTGTGCTGTGTGTTAAATGGAGAAAAACTGGCTTCTCTGCACATCCTTTTCCAAAAGGGAGGAAGGCTTCCTGCAGCAGTGCAGCAACCCTGGCAGGGGGGAAGCTTCTGGGAAGGTTGGGGGAAGCTTGGGGGAAGCTGGAAGGGTCCTCATTCAGCCTCTAGGCCTAATTGGCTTTAATTAGCATGAGAAATAACAGTGCAGGCTTGACATACCTGTCAAGGAGCCAAGGAAATAATTCAGTCCTTCAAGACTGGGATAAGTCATTAGGAGATGTCAACAACACGGGGCCCAAATAATTGGTGAGAGGAGGTTCAGGCCCAAATAATTGGTGAGAGGAGGTTCAGGGTGTTAGAGTTGCAATTAAAACTTCTATTTTGCTCTTTTATCTTTCCTTCCCTCTGTGCTGCCTCCTATGTCTCTGTCCATCTGTGAGCACAATTGCTTCTGACTGCACCTGCACCTGACTGCTTCTAGGATATTCAATCCCAGGTTTTCCCTGTCACCTTCCTTGCTCTGGGCAGGTGACAAAGCCATCCAAGCTCCACATCTACTCCTTGATGCCCAGGCCCCACTTTCTCCTCCCAGCCTAAATAAGTCTGTGGGAAGCCCATGGGATGTGATGCAGATGGAGATTTTGTGTGCTCTTGTGGTTTGTGAGATTTCATGGAGAGGACTTAAATTGGAGCAGATGAAAGAGTGTGGGTGTAACCAGGAATGGGTGGTGGGGATGTGAGAAGTCCCAAATATGGGAATAAGTTGTCTCCTAACTCAAAAAAAAGAGTATTGGAAAACTACTTAGAGTTTGTCTCTTTTAAACTGAATCTCCCACAGGAAAGTCCCATGATTTTTAGCTATTAAAAGCAAAGGGTTTGAGACCTTTCTGTTCCAGGAAAAAGCCAGACAAAAACAAGGTGTTTGCAGATACCAGGGTGTTTGTGGTCCTGGTGTCTGGCTGTGGGTATCTTCCCCTTGAGGATGGCAGGTGGGTGACTGCCCTGTCCCATCTCCTCCAGCCAGCAGCCAGCTGGTGCTGGGAAGGTTTGGAGGAGTCCAAGTGACAATTCCTAGACTCCTCAAGTTCTGCTTTCAGGCAACTGTGATGGTAAATAATACAATTTCACAAACTCTCCCATGATCCAAACTGCTGAATATAAAGCCTGGCTCCTGGCAGGGACTCTCTGAATCATTCCTCTGCCTCCTCTGCTTTCCCTTTTTGGATGGCAGTAAAGACTCCTGCCACCACACTGAAGCTTCATTAACCTTTATTAATTTTCTCAGGGTTCCGGGATCAAATTTGTCACCATTTCAACCCTTGGCAGTTCATACTTCTTGAAAAGATGTCTGACTGTTTTACCTCCTTGGGGGAAAAGATCTTCTGTCTGGTACTTGCTGTTTGGAAACAAATTGGCTGCCAGATCACAGATTACTCGGGCTCAGCTCTGCTCTCTGCTATTCCATGTGACTCCTGTGGAGTCAGCTGAGCTCTCCTGATTTACCAGGCACTCCCAGTGGATGGGATTTGTTTGTTCTTGCTGGGTTGTTTCTCTCTTTGCTAGGGAGGGAATGTGTCAGGGTTACAGCATGTTCAGTGATACAGACAACAGAAATTTTAGTTTCCCCTCCAGCCAATTCAGGGCTGATCCACACGGGATGAAAATGGAAAGCTGGTGGAGTGTGGGCTCGGAAGGAACAGTTAAATGCCTTTGGTTGACTGTGGATGCATTATTTGCCTTCTGAACTCCACACCGTGGGCTCCACTGGGAGATTTGCAGTAGGACACAAGGGTCAGGAGCTTGTCTCTCACTGAGAAGGAAAAGTTCCCAGTTATAGCTCTGTTGGTACTCTGCTGATGCCAGACTTTCATCTCTCCGTGTTGCTGATGGCAGGGTAAAATCTGTGAAGGAGACATCCTGTTGAGATATCCCTTTCCTTTCCACCTGCCCTCACCTGCCTGCTCCACTCAGCATTTCCTTGCTCCTCTACAGGGCATTTCTAGGCAGGTGCTGGTTGCAAGGCAGAATTTCTCACCAAAAACAGCCTGCCAGTTACCACCATAAATCTCAAAACACCACTAAGGATGGTGGGATTCAGTGCCAGCACATCTGAAAAGGATGAATCCTCCACAAGTGCAGCAAGGAGCTAGAGAACCACTGAAATTAATTAAATTAATTAAAGACCAGACATAAGGGATCATACTCTGCATAGTCCCAGATCTCACTCAAAAAGAAGGGGTTGAACCACCAACCAGCCTGAGTCTTTCAGGCTGCTTGGTGCTGAAACCTCGGGGAAAACTGGTGGCCAGGGGTGCTGGGGTTGGAAAGCAGGTGGTCATGTCAGGGGAACGTGGCAGGTGGCTGTTGTTAATGCGTGTAACCTTTGTAGTGAAAGATCTTGCAGAGTGAACCGAGGTGTATTTACATGACCCATTACCTTGCCATAGCCAATGGACGCTATAATTCCAGAAGCCAATCGCTGAGGTCCACAGATAACAGAAAGCGAGAGGACCCTGACGACCTGCAGCACTACGGGTACCCTGCACCTCAAATAGGTAAGCTCTGACCTCCCACAGTGGCCTCTGGAGCTGGGACACTGCTCTGGTCACTGCACTGCCCAGCTGGGCTGGGCTCTCTGCACTGTTTCAACGACCCCCCCCAACCCATCCCCTTCCCCCCAGGTCAGTGTGGGGGACGCTCCCCCCCGTGTTGTCATCACCCCGTTTGTTCCCATTCCATCACCCCACGGGGTTTTGTGTCGTCACCGTCAGCCAGAGGAGGCAAAAAGGGACAGACACAAAGCCCTGAGGACACCATCCATCCCACGGAACGTTTTCCCATCACCCTGCCTACTTCTGAGTCACTGCTTTGTCTGAACTACCCAACCACACGTGGTTCATGAAGCCAAAGCTGACCTTGCTGCAGTGCAGCCCCCTTGCTGATGTCCATGTCATGCCTTCCCATTGGCTGTGAGAGAGGGTGAACAGGGCTTGCTGGGGGCAGAGCAGGATAGGTTTCCTCTATCCCTGGGTTTTTAGTGCTGTGCAAGGACTTGTCTCTGGTCGGTTCCACAGCAGGACCTTCCACCCTTCTGCCACAGAAGGGGAATAATGTGTAGTAATATCAGACAGCATGATCTGGGGAAGGTGGGGATGAATTCGACCAAGATCTGTGCCAGAGCTGATCTGCCCCATCCCTGGAAGTGTTCATCTGATCTGCCCCATCCCTGGAAGTGTTCATCTGATCTGCCCCATCCCTGGAAGTGTTCACAGCCAGGCTGGATGGGGGTTTGGGCAACCTGATCTAGTAGAAGGTGTCCCTGCCCACGGCAGGGGGGTTGGAAGTAGATGATCTTTAAGGTTCCTTCCAACCCAAACCATCCTGTGATTCTGTGATTCAGTCTGGAAAGGTTTTGTGCTCTCCTTTCATGCCTGTGTGTTGTGGCAGGATCTCATCAGGGGTCTCAGGCAAAGCACAGTGTGCTGAACCTGGCCACAGGTTAAAATCACTGCCCAGTGACCTTGCCAGCATTTTGTGCTCTAGAAAGGCTTCAAAGAGGTGATTTGATTAGAAATGAGAGAGGGTTGTATTCTGGTGTGGGCTACCTGTGCTCCATCCAGCCCAGGAGGACTTTGCCACTGTGCAGCATCAGGGGTCTGTGTGGTGTGGAGTATCTGGGGGTGGCTTCTTGGGCTTGTGGCTTTCAACACAAAGCAGAGGACAGCCTCAATTTCCTCTCTGCCCTGCACAGACTCTGCTCCCTCCAGTGAGAGCAGCTCCACTGCCTGCAGGATGGATCCCTGGAGTCTGGTAAAACCTGCAGGAGAGGGAGGACTTTTGCACTGCTACAGCGTGGAAAAGCTGAGCTTAATCTCTCTGTCCAAATGCAGAGGAAAGGAAGGCACTTCAAGGCAGGCCCCTGTTGTTCCTACTCTGCCTGGTCCCAGGTGCTTCCCCAGAGCTCCTGTTCCAGCCTGTAACTCAGCCATTAGGTTTATAGTTTGGCATTTCTTCCTGCCGTGCAGCTGGCTGCTGGATCTGGGCTCAGTGACGTCTCTGTCACCTCCCTGCCATTGTGGCCACCGCTGTAGCATGGCTGGCTTGGGCTGTGGCATCCCTGAGGGCAGCATGGGCTGGGAGATGTGCATTGTCCTGCTGCGAGCTTCCCACATCCCTGTCGCTGTCCCAGGTTGTTGAAGGAAATCAGGATGGAGGAGATGTCGAGACAGAGGGGACAGTCCAGCAAGGGATTAGAGGGAATTTTTAGCTGAGGATGCTGAAGCAAAGCCCACAACTTCCCTATGGGCACAGGTTGTAAGGGAATAAGGCATTTCACATCTGCTCAAGACCTGGAAAAAGAAGAAATACAGAAATCAGCTGACGCCATCCATAAGGACTGTGCATGAGGGCATGGCCTTGCCCAGCTGAAGAGCAGCATTTTCTCTTGCCAGCCCTTCACATCCCTGGAGTCCAGGTCCCGTTGGCCCCCAGGCTGTGGCAGGGCTATGCTCTCAGCCAGGGTGCTGCTGGCTGCCCAGGTGCCTCTCCCAGCAGCAGCACAGGAGCCAGATCCAGCCCAGCAGGTCCCTCCTGGCTTGGGCCCTCCTGGCTCAGCCCAGGCTGCTTCCAGGAGGACTCTGCCAGCAGCAGGATGTAAACAGAGAGGCACGAGGGGAAATGTCAACCTGACAGACCCCCCCAAGCTGAAAGGGGTCCTGGCAGGGGGATGGCAGGGATGTGCTGCTCCATCAGTGCTGAAGGAAGAAGAGTCGTGGAGCAGCTGCAGGCACTGATGGGGACACCAGCAGCCAGGAGCTGGAGTGATCCTGGATTCCAGGAGCTGGAATGATCCTGGATTGCAGGAACTGGAATGATCCTGGACTGCAGGAACTGGAATGATCCTGGACTGCAGGAGCTGGAATGATCCTGGACTCCAGGAGCTGGAACGATCCTGGAATCCAGGAACTGGAATGATCCTGGATTGCAGGGACTGGAATGATCCTGGACTGCAGGAGCTGGAATGATCCTGGATTCCAGGAGCTGGAATGATCCTGGACTGCAGGAGCTGGAATGATCCTGGACTCCAGGAGCTGGAATGATCCTGGATTCCAGGAGCTGGAATGATCCTGGATTGCAGGAGCTGGAATGATCCTGGATTGCAGGAACTGGAATGATCCTGGATTGCAGGAGCTGGAATGATCCTGGATTCCAGGAACTGGAATGATCCTGGATTGCAGTGCCACATCCCTGTGGATTAACACCCAGCGTGTCTCTTTCTGCAGCACCAGCTGGGCCCTCTCCTTCTGCTGCCCCTGGATCTGTGGGAGCAGCAAGGGCCATCTTCCCACTTCAAGTAGGATAGTGAGCCCTGAAAAATCCTTTGGGACATTCCTGTTGATGCCCAAGCTACTCTGGGGCATCACAGGACTAATCAGAAGTCAGTCCTGCTGAGGTCGCTGCCTGCAGGCACTGGTGATGATGTGGGGCAGGGCTTGGTCCCTTCTCCTCTAGGGATGAAGACAAATTTGGCTGGAGCCACTCTGCTATGAGCACAGGCTGAAAGACTTTGGGCTGTTTAGCCTGGAGAAGCAAAGGCTCTGGGGAGAGCTTAGAGCCTCTTCCAGCGCCTAAAGATTCTCCGAGAGAGCTGGAGAGGGACTTTGGACAAGGGCATGGAGTGACAGGACATGGGGCAATGGATTTAAGCTGAAGGAGAGTAGATTTAAATTTGGTTTTAGAACAAAAATCTTAATCATGAGGGTGGTGAGACCCTGGCAGAGGCTGTCCAGAGAAGCTAGGGATGCCAAATCCCTGGAAGTGTTCAAGGCCAGGTTGGGTGGGGTTTGGAGAAACCTGGGATAGTGGGTGATGTCCTTGCCCATGGCAGGGGGTTGAAACAAGTTATCTTTAAGGTTCCTTCCAGCCCAAACCATTCCATGATTCTATAATTTCTGGCAGGTTGAATTACAAAACAGAACTGAGCTGGACTAGGCAGCTTTCAAACCCAATGAACATGGTAGGCATCTTGCCATTATATCAAAAACCAGAGTCAGAATCCACTTCTGGGATGAATAATTGCAATATGCTTCACTCAGTAATTTGCATGCTGCCATTTGACCCACAGGAGTGCAGAAATTCTTCTCACTCATAGTTTTGATGATGGGCACTATTGGGTTTCTCTCAAGTAGGGAGTGAATTTGTCTCATGCCTGAGAGCGTCTCAGAACTGGGTCTCGCTTGGTTTGAAAATTAGTTAAATTTGTGCAAGGTTTGAGACTAGGCTGGACGTAATGTCCCAGTGGACTGAGATGAATTGCTTGGTTCAGAATGACACCAAGCCCAAGGGAGTCACCAGCACTTAGAAAATAAACTGTATTATGGGTTTAAAAGCCAGGGATTCGTGCAATGTGAGGACGATAATTGAGGAGATTTACCTCTAAGCATAGCTATTTCTGCTGTGAAAGAGCAAAATCCAGAAATAATAAAAAGGAAAGAGGCAGCAGAGGTGGGATTTGGTTCAGAGATGCCATTCATTCATCCAGTGACAGAGTAACTCTTCTGAATATGGAGATGGCAAAACCCCAGCCAGGTCTGAGGGGGAGGTTGGTGGCGTGGTGGGCTCTCCAAGCCACGAGCTGCTGATGGAGGAAGCCCCTGTGTCTCTGCAGGCTTCCCCTGTCCCACCTCTGGCCTCCCAGAAAGATTTTGGGACCCAAACTTGGAATGTTTAACTACCAAAATCCCCCAGCTGCCTGCCCCTGAGGGACTGGATGATGCTGGGTGCAGAATTGGGGAGGTTCCTCAAGGTGGATGGAGAAATGCAAAGGCACTACTGGTTCATGGAGCATCCAAGCAGGCAAGGGAGCAGGAATGGTTGGGATCTGTGGGCCTGAGAGGGATCTGCTGGAGTCTGGGATACTCTGGATGGCAAATGATGAGCAGATGGTACCATAAATGTAATTTGCTGGAGGTGAGCTTGGAGCATGGCAGGACTCTGGCTCTGACAGAGCTGGATGTTGGAAAGGCCATGGAAAATTGCCACAGAAATGCAGATCTCTCTCTCTCCCAGGAGATCTGGTACTTGTGAAACAGGACATGGGACTGATGTTTTCCTGGAGCCCCAAAACCTCGAAACACACCAGGTCTCCTACACATCCCAGGGAAACACCAGTGGTCCATAACTTTCATCTAACTGGGACCAACTGGGCAGAGTAATGAAATAAAACTCAAAATTATTTTGAGTAACTTTGGCTTAATGAACAACAGCAGTTGAATCTGATGATAATCATTGCAATGGCACAGACGAGGTAGGGAAAGATTGATCCTCACCTCCACCTTTTCCTATGTCCAGACAATAAACGAAGGAGTGAAATTCTGTCAATTTTACAGCAAGGACAGGTTTTCCTCTACACTTTCCCCCCTCAACACGTATTAATTCAACAAGCTCCAATCAGTGGGTGTATTTTTAATTCCCAGCTGCCGGAATGACAGGAGACATTCAAAGCAGATGTGCTGAAGAGCATGACACAAACCAAACAACACAGATAATTACCAAAAATCCCAAAGAGCAGACTGGTGGGAGCCACAAATGCTTGAAATTTCATTGCATGTGGAAAACAGTAGTAAATAAACATAAACATAAACAAATAAATATATGTACCACCTTGAGGAAAATCCCGGACAGGAACAGTTTTAGGCAATATTGGGAAATTTGATGGTCTCCAACCTTCAGAGTGCCCACCACAGTTTCTGCTCTGACATTTTCATGCAGCTGGTTTATAACCCTGTAGTGGTTTTGGTTTGTTAATTTTAGAATTTTTTAATTTTGAATTTTTTTTAAATTAATGTATTATTGAGTATGGTGGGTTTAGTGTTGGTAAATTGTTAGTGTATTTATTTTTTGTTGTGAGATATGATTAGGAGAAAGGTAAAGTAGGTTTAAAATTTTAAGAAAACATAAAGAAAGTTTATTAAGAATAATTAAAGAGAAAAAAGAAAAAAATTAAAATAAATATTTTGGAATATATTTTTTATAAACTTTTTATTGTTAAGGTAAAGAAATAAAATTAAAAATTTTAGTTAGTTTATTATTTATAAAATAGTTTTTTAATTTTTTTTAGGGAGAGAAGTTTTATTTTATAATAAAACATCTCTCTCTTTTATCATCTATTTATATTTATTACTTTTATAAAACACTCTTACTTTAAACTAAAACAAACCCTCATGGAGATCTCCAGCTGCAGAGTCTCTTTCCTTCTCCGCATTGCAGCTGGGCAGTTTGATACAGCATCCTCTGCCCAGCTTTTTTTGGGAAAAAAGCCCATATTTTTTTGGGAATGGGGTGGTGGTGTGGGACAGGGGCTGGGTGCCAGCGTGGATGACCCTTGGAGTCACATTTACCAGTGCTGTGACCCTTCCTATCACCCACAGTCTGCCAAATGCATCCCTTTGGGTTGAGGCACGGGGCAGCCTGAGGTTCTGAAGAATTTGTCACGAGAAGGGGTTGCCCCTCTGTTATGCTGGCATTTATTTTTTGCCATATGCCTTGTGTTCTATACATACCAAATGCGACATTCCAGGTTTATTATGTGTAATTATGATCAACCCATGAAAAATCCAAAAACCCAAACAATGCATGGCTTAGTTAAATAGAACAGAGGCAGCTTTTTGTTTCCATGTGGGGAGGAAAAGTATTTTGTCAAAGGGTAGATATTGCCTGTGAAAACTAACGGAAAATGGCCCTTTCCCTGCTCATTTCACACTTAGGGTGACTTATTTGGAGGTTGTGGCTGCTGAAACAGCCCCAGCAGGAATATTACTGGCAAAGGGAATACATCTCAGTGCTTTTCACTCCCATCAGTGGGATATTTTTAGTTGTTTTTCCAATGCTGCCCCATCAGATAAGCAGTTGATAGGGACTGTGTGATGCCCTAGAAGAGTCAGCCTTGTTCCACATCACACAGCAGATCTCCACAGGTAGAGGAGATGGCCAAGAAAACTTTCTGGGATTTCATCAGCTGACCCTTCTTAGGCACCACCACCTTCTACTTTGTCAGCTCCTCCTCTGCCAGTCTGCACTGGGAGAAGGCAGGAAAAGGTGTTGACTCCTTAAAAGTGAACTATTTATGGATACATTTACTCTGTTTCTGGTGCAATCTCTAAATGGAGGTTCCCTATCCCAGCTCACAAGGTTCTGGAGTGGCTACACCACCTTCACTGGGTGGAGTTTGCCCTTCCCAATGACCTGATGCTTCCATAGCATCTTTTTTTTTTTTTTTT
>VXAX01006426.1:252622-313613 GCA_013399835.1 Leptocoma aspasia
TTTTTTTTGTGTGTGCGTGTGCTACAGCTCTACACAGTACCCCAAAAAAACCCCTTTAGCCCATTCTCAACTCTCACATTTTCCCCCCAGTGCCCTCACACCCTCCCACCCATCTTGTCACCTGCAGGACACACTGCAGCCTCACAGATCTCACAACTGGCCAAGAGCAACTTGGACATTTTTCCCCCCTGGAGATCCAAGGATGCCACATCCTCACCTTGTGTTCCAACCCTCCCCCAGGTGACCCTGCAGCAGAGGAGTGGTCCCCGTGGAGCGTGTGCTCGACCACCTGCGGGGAGGGCTGGCAGACCAGGACCAGGTTCTGCGTTTCGTCTTCCTACAGCACCCAGTGCAGCGGCCCTCTCCGGGAGCAGAGACAGTGCAACAACTCTGCCGTGTGCCCAGGTACTGGTGGCCAGCAGGGGAGGGAGGTTGGCTGCCTGTGGTATCTCTGTTGTTGTGGTTCCACAGCGAAACAGAACTTTCTGACTCTAATATCAGAAGGTTTAATGTGATTCATTAAGATGACTCTGTCGTTCAGAAGGTTTGGGTTATTGTGTGCCCAGGTACAGAGCTCAGATGTTTATGCTGGAACCCAGGGCACAGGGAATATTTCTCTGCCTGTTTTAAGGAGCCCTGGTCCCCAGCTGGACACTGCTTTTAACCTTCGTCCCTGGGAAAAATTGCCAAGGCTTTGGGATGAGTTGGAACATACAAGTGTGAAGTAGATAGCAGTAGCAGTAATGGTTTATCACTAGGTGAAGAATTTAGGGTTTTAGTATTTTAGTATGAGAGGGAATAGGGGACAAAATGGAGGATTTTGGGCGTTGTCTCATCTCTTCCTTGTTCTTCTTCCACTCCATTTTCTGTAATGTTGGTGACACAAGGCTATTGGCTAAGGATAGTAGCACCATAGGTATTATGTGAATAGATTAATGAAAGTTATTGGTAGAAAAGCAGAAATAAAGTACGTGTTAGAAAGCAATTGGATTAGGTATCTTTAAAAGGCCTTGGTTTTGGGTGCTTGGGGTCCATTTTGTCCCTTTTTCTCATATGCTAAGTTTGGTGTGCAGACGGCATATCGACTTCAAGATAAGAAAAGAATAAACAACAACCTGAAGACCAAGAAACAGAGAGTCTTGCTTGTTTTTCACCCCTTGTCAAAGAACTCACGAGGGAACTGCCTCCAAAGGGCCCTGGGGGTAGGTTCCCTCTCGTGGTGGGGACCCAAAAACCATCACAGTTTACTTCATGCTTAGTACAAGAATGCTAGAATGTTTACAATTCAGTGATAACAGTTCTCTACGTCATTGGTTGAGAAAGAGAAAACTCACATCTCCCATATTGGGAGACAGGGTAGAAAAACACTATTTGTGTTCTCGAAAACACAGCTCAGAGATATGTTTATGGAATTCTGTGCTGATAAAGTGAGCTTTCCCCTGAGAAGAAAAACTTCAGTAAGCTTGTACCTAGGAAACTCATAAAATGTCAAAACAACATACCTCCACTGTGATATTCCAGGGAGGCCCTGGCACTCCTGGGAAACTCTGAGTTTCCCAGAGAAGCTGTGGCTGCTCCATCCCTGGAAGCGTCCAAGGCCAGCTTGGATGGGGCTTGGAGCCACCTGGGATAGTGGAAAGTGGTTGGAAGGAGATGATCTTTCAGTTCCCTTCCATTCCAAACCATTCTATGATTCTGTAATTCTTGGAGGGAGATGGTTTTTGTTCCCTGTTCCTTCTCTTTGTGCCTTAAGGCCTCATACAGAGACTCTTGCTAGACCAAGCACCACAAGATGGGCACCTGCTTTGCATGGTGTGGACAATTCCATGATATCTGAAGTCCATGAACTCAGTATACCTGCAGACATGTTCCCTTTGGGGCATTTCCAGGTCGAGAATGATTTTGGTGAAAAAGTACATTCTGAGGAGACTGGAGAAAGATGGAAAGGGACTTTTTACAAGAGCATGGAGTGACAGGACAAGGGGGAATGGCTTCAAACTGAAAGAGAGAAGGTTTAGATTGAATATTGGGAAAAAATCCTTCCCTGTGAGGGTAGTGAGACCCTGGCACAGGATTCCCAGAGAAGCTGTGGATGCCCCATCCCTGGAAGTGTCCAAGACCAGGTTGGATGGGGCTTGGAGCAACCTGGGCTAGTGGAAGGTGTCCCTGCCCATGGCAGGGGGGTGGAAGGAGGTGATTTTTGAGGTCACCTCCAACCCAAACCATTCTGTGTTTCTATGATTATTTTGAAGAATTTTTCTGCTGTTATTAATTTCTCCTGACCAGCAATATCATTGTTCAGAAACAATTCTATGATGGTGAAACCTCCATCCACGGTGAAATCACCATCTGTGTCCTTTCCTGTGTTTCCTCCTCTGGTTATCTCTTATCATGCAAAATGCCTGGAGAGAATTACTTTTTAACCCCCTTTCCTGACACTGGGGCACCAGTCACTGAAGTCGCTGAACAATTGATGAAGGACTGGAAAAATCCCTGGTTTTTTGTGTTTCTTCTTTTTCTGAAGGATGATTGGTTTGGCATTAGCTTCTCTGGTAAAGCTGGAAGGGATGGAGTCCCTTAAGAGAGATCAGTGCATTCTTATAACATTTGGCCTCTGGAGATTATAGTGACTAAAATTCCATAAATAACTTGGCCAGATTAGATTAGATTAGATCAGAGAAGATTAGATTAATATAGATTAGAAGGCTAATTAGATTAGATTAAAATTGATTAGATGTCTAATTCCAGGAGCTATCAGTGGTGTCTTGGGCACTGTTGGAGGATGTTGCCCATTCCATTTTACCCTTCCAAGTCCCCCTAACTTTGCCTCTGAGGTATTACTGACCTATGATAATAATCAGTGGACAGACTACAGCTTTTCTGAAAGCTTTAAAATGTTGTAGTCTTTGAGGATTCGATGAGAAAATGTTGGGAGGGAGGGAAAAAAGGGCAAGAAGTGACAAAGTGATGGTGATGACACTTCCCTAAGGGTAGTTCCCTTAGGGATTTTATTCCTAAGGGAATAAAATAAATTATTTATTTATAAAATCCCTAAGGGATTTTATTCCTTTCTAGCTAAACCCATCTTTTGCTTAAAAAATGCCCTGTTGGCTCAAAAATCTGAAAATTAAGGTCAGCTAAAAGTGCACTGTGGTTTATTTCAAAGACTGGAAAGCAGCAGACACTTGGTGTCGATAGCAAAGCACAAAAATTACTTGATGTTCCTCTTGCACATTTTGGGTTGGTTTATTCTCCGACTTCCCACACGCTGCTCATTCCGGGTGGGAAGAAGCTGTGCCCTGCGGGCTCCCTCACTTCCTCAGACCTCTTCTGGGAAAGAAAAATCACTTCTTCTGCTTCCCTTGCAGTGCACGGCACCTGGGACGAGTGGTCTCCGTGGAGCCTGTGCTCCTCCACTTGTGGGAGAGGCTACAGGGACCGGACCCGCACCTGCAAACCCCCCCAGTTCGGGGGGAACCCCTGCGAGGGCCCCGAGAAGCAAACCAAGTTCTGCAACATCGCTCTCTGCCCAGGTAGGGACAGTCACAGATCTGAAACCTCCCCTCCAGCAGGTGCCCCAGCTCAGCTTCCCTCACACGGCTCATCGAGGTCTGTAGCTGCCTCCAGCGAAATTCTGAACTACCCCAAGGAGGATCCTGAGGAAAGGATTCGTTGGAGAAGCAACCCAGAGGTGCTTTTTGGGGTTGTTTAGCTCAGAGGTGTCTGAGGTTCAGGTTTGCCCCGTGTGGTCTTGCAGAGGACACCTTACATGGGCTGGATCTGGCTGCCAATGCTATTTCCAAGACCATCTTAAGCGTCTCACCTGTACTCCCCACTGAATAGTTTACAGGTTTTTTTTTTGCCTGACTGGGTTTGTTGTGCTGGAATTAATTAATAGTTTTACTTGTCTGTGCATTAATTCAATGTAAATGCAAGTTTTCTCTGTGGCTGATCCTGGTCTGGGTGGTGAGGTGGACTAAGAGACTCCTAATGGCCTCCCATGCCAAATTTAATCTTTTTACCTTTTTCCTGCCTCTAAATTTTACTTCCAAATGCCTCTCCTTGAGTTTTGCTTTGAAACAGCAGAAAGAACCTCAAGATGAAATTACTTTCACCACCTGGAAATCCATTTATTTGATTTAGCTCCAGAGGCTTCTTTCCTCTGTCAGGCCCTGGGTTTACAACAGAGTCCTTAATTTAACTCTGGCTATCCTGGTGAACACAATCTGTACACCAAAACTCCCCCCCTATCCCTGGATAATGTCAACTGACATTTTTCCAGTTTAATGAGAATCATTATGAGACATTATTATGTCCCTGGAGGAGGAGAGGGATTGTGGGAGGGATGAGAACTTTGTGAAAACAGTGAGAAGCCTCCTGGCATTTCCCATCGAGTTTTCACTCCAAGTAACCATCCTTGGATATTTGGCTGCTGTCCAGAAGACTCTACTTGGAATAAGAACCTCCCAGACACCAAATTGACTCTGTCATAAAAAGACAAATTTAAGGAGTCAGAGCTGGCATTGCTTGGGCAATAAAGCATACCCTGAGTTAACATTGATCCATAATTAATTTAAATACAAATAAATACGTGACCGAAACAGTGGAGCAGCCCAACTGCAAGGCTTCAGCTCTAATTAGTGCCTCAAAGGCAATCAGCAGCTTGGCAGCACCAAATGAGAGTGGTGTTGGGGGAATCATTGAGGCACAACAATGGGTGTTTGACACCCCAGACACTCTCAGTGTTCATCACCACCCTGCTCCAAGGATTTATTGCTACAGCTGATAAAAATGCTCTGCTGCAGGGACAACGGGGCCTTTGTTCCTCCTGAGCTGTGGATGCCACAGGCTGAGCCCCAAGTCTTTGGAAGAGGGGAAAAAGGAGGAAAAAATTCCTTGGAAGAGGGAAAAAACGCCTTCACTAGACAATGAACATTTTTGATAGACTCCCACTGTGGTGTGACCATGGCACCAAAGAGTCCTTGGCAGTGGCTGTGATGGGAACCCCTCAGCATCCTGACCAAGAAGCATCTTTGCATCAGTGCAAGGTGGCTGGAGGGGCAACTCAGCCACCTTTTTCTCTCCATTTTTAAAAAACATTTCTGAAATTACAGGCTGTGAATAACTACAAGGAAATTACCAGTTCCAAATCCCCCACTGAACAACCAAATTATGGATTTGGCTCATTTATTTTACCATGTCCAAATGCTTGCACTCCTGATAAACTGTCAATCACCAGCAGGAGGGAGGGTGTTGGAAAAATTCACCTTTTTTTTGATAAATGCAATTTTTTGGTAAATGTCACATTTCATGTGGTGAATGCAGTCTCACTTTTCCAACACAGGGAAATGTTAATGAGGGGCAGACACCATCATTATTAGGAAGAAATTCTTCCCTGTGAGGGTGATGAGGCCAGAGAAGCTGTGGCTGCCTCATCCCTGGAAGTGTCCAAGGCCAGGCTGGACAGGGCTTGGAGCATCCTGGGATAGTGGAAGGTGTCCCTGCCCATGGCAGGGGGATCGGAATTAAATGATCTTTACATTTCTAACCCAAACCATCCTGTGATTCCATGATTTTATGATCAGTCCATGGAAATGTAGCAGCACAGCCTTCAGTCAGAAAAGCCAAGCTAATTTATACCTGCTAGGACCTACTTTGTGGAGTTTTGGATCATTTCCAAAGAATAATCACCTGTCAAACACTATGTTTTACATCTTCCCTTGTTGGGATTGATAGGCACTGGCACAAAGCCTTGATTTTATGCACAATAAAAACATAAATGTTTGGATTGTTAAAAACAAGCACCTTTTGGAGGTACTTTTATGCCTGCCTGATTTTGCACACCTTGTGATCCCCTTTGAGTTAACAGTTGCTCATTTAGATGCTTTTAACATTTTTTTTAACTGAGTTTGCAAACAAAAAGCTGCTCAGTTGCAATGGGGATTACACAGGGCTGATCAATTCCTTGCAGATTACACAGGGGACCAGTTGGAATTTATTTTTCTTGGACAGACAAGCAAAGCTAAAAAAAAATTACCTGCAATGTGATTTGAGCCAGAATTCAGACTTTTCAGAGATTCAGGTTATTTTTTCCCGAGTGAGATCCAGCAGCTAATTAGATTTAAACAGAGCATGATGACCACTGTTAATGAGAAAAATGCTCCAGGAAGAGCAGACTGGGTGATGGATCTGTTGATCAGGGACCAATTAGAGTGTAACCACCACACTGGGGAATGCTTCAGTCCATACCATGATAATAAGATGTATTCCTGTTTCTCTCCAACCCCATCCGTATCATAATCTCCCTTGTCCTTCCCTCCTCTATTTAATTATCAAAGACACTGCTGGGTAAAACACCTCCAGCCTGTCAGAGTTAATTCAGCTGTGAGAGAAGTACATTGACCACACACACTCATCCTGTTCCCAGCCTTCTGTTGGAGCACACCTTAGCTCCCACATTTCCCAGCCTGCAGGAATGGTGGATTCCTGTCAATAATGCTGCGCTTTGAGTTTCTGGGTGTGCTTTAATGAAAAACAGAGCATTTGCATGCTTGAGAAAGTTCACTCCCCACAGATTCATGCACTGCTTTGCTGAAAAATGGGCCCCTTAAAAAAGTGCTGATGGCCCCAAATGGGAAATGTCACGGTAATGTAGTGATCCCTGCAAAGCTTTCAGTGAAAACATGAGCCACGGCCTCTGGTGTGATGTTGTGTTGTGATTGGCAATGTTATTCATTTGGACTTCCATGTCGGAATGTGGAATACCAATAATTTCAACTTTTATGGTATTATGCAGAGCGTGGAACATAAAAATTGAAATGGTACCACATTGTTACTGCATTGTTATGGCAAACGTTACTTGCATCCTGTGGGACTGTTGGAGGCCTCAGAGGGTCCCAAAAATCCCCGTTGCCACAGTTGTCCAAACTCTTTTTTGACAATCTCTGCCCTCTTCCAAGCTCTGTGGCTCTGGTCTGATCTCCCCACCTCGGCCCCTGGTTGGCAAAGGCCAGAGGCGCTCGCCACACGGCTCCTTCCAGAGGGAAAGATTTTCACATTCCGCTCGTTTTCTTTCTTTGGGCCACTCAGTGGACGGCAACTGGAACGAGTGGTCGAGCTGGAGCTCGTGCTCCGCCTCCTGCTCCAACGGGACCCAGCAGCGGACGCGGGAGTGCAACGGGCCCTCCTACGGCGGTGCCGAGTGCCAGGGACACTGGGTGGAGACCCGGGACTGCTTCCTGCGCCAGTGCCCAGGTCGGTGACCAATGACTTCTTCTTTCTCTTGGCCCATCTTCCTCTGCAATCCCAGTAAAATGGTTTTTTGGGGAAGACTTGCGCCTTTTCCGGTGCGGTAATAAGGAGGTTTGGATCGTTCCAACAGACCGTGCCAGCCAAAACCCACCGCTGGCAAATGTTTCAGGAGACCCCAGAGAGGTGAGTGGTTGCCCACAGGGAATGTGTCTTTCTAACCTTGGATATCAGCTTTTCAGCATGAGATTTAAACACTGCCAAGAAAATATCAATGAAACCCTTCCCTTGCCTCCACAGGGCTTCAGCTTCCCTCCTCTTTTTGTTTTGTTTCTCTCCTCCCACTGTTTCAATGTTCCCAGTCATATTTCAGGCAAATGGGGGATCCTCCATTGTATCTCGGCTTTAAACCTTATCAGTGAGAAGGTCTGTCACAATAAAGCCTTTGTTCATGACTGTGTAAGATTTGTCACTTACTTTACTCACCTGTGAGTTAATAATAATGACAGCAATAATAGTAATAATAACAACAGTAACAACAACAACAACAACAACAATAATAATAATAATAATAATAATAATAATAATAATAATAATAATTCCTACTGGAATTCATCCTGGTCTACCTATTTATTCAGGGAATCCCTTTACACTCTGGTAGCACCGTTATCTGCAGTATTTAAAAAAGGTGTTGGATTTTCCTACATGGTCTCAAGTAAGTTTTGATGTTTAGGTGTCTCACTCCTTCTTTGCAACTTAGGGAGACCTTCAAAGACAAAAAGGGGCTTCAGAACCCCTTTTAAGACAACCTTGTCCCACTGATTTCGGAGTTATCTTTCAAAACAACTCAGGTGATACTTTCCACTGCACAAAATATCACTAAATAAAGCACCAGGATTTGGTGCTGCCTCTCTTCTTTGGTAATTTTTGTCTACTTCTGGGAGCAGGCATGGATCTCCCACCCTCCCAAAAGGAATTATTCAACCCAAGATGGATCTCCCACCCTCCCAAAAGGAATTATTCAACCCAAGATGATGTGGTAACTCAGAATTAAAGCCCAAGTAGTAAAGAGCACACTTAGGGCCTGTTCTAGTTCTGTCACTGAGTTGTTGTGGTACAGCAGAGGAGAATGTTTCCCTACCTTGCAGGCTTGTTGTGAGGGCTAATTAACATTTTTATGGTGCTTTGATAAATGCCATTGTTAATGTAAAAGAAGCAGAATTTTGATAAATGCCATTCTTAATGTAAAAGAAGTCACATTTCCACTGAATCTGGAAAGATGCTGAGAGAAGATGCAATGGAATGAGACAACATCCCAAACCTTTTTCCAAGGCATGTGAAGCAATGGAAACAGCTGGAGGGAGGTTTATTTGATGTCTCTTCCTGGGTTTTTTTTGCCCAAGAGCTCTGCTGGTCTCTCTAAATCCCTGAGCCAGACCTTCTTTGGGAATGTCTATTTTCACACATGCATGGTACATTCCCAATGAGATCCAGATATGGAACTGGCCTGGCAGATGTGGCTGCCAGGTTGAATCCCTGCACATGGGAAGAGTGTTCAGGAGCACAGCCCCAAATCTCAGCCCAAGGAAGGAGATGGAGCTGCTTTTGCAGAGCGTGGAGGTGCTGAGGAGGAACACAAAACCACCCTTGGACTGATGGGGTGGGAATGGGAACACTCTGATTTAATGTCTGTTGAGGATCAAAGATCCAAAGCAGGAGACCTCTCTTCCTACCAATGTTCCTTTGCTCACCTTTGGATCTTGATTCTTTCTGTTGCAGATGATGTTTGGGACATAACAGGCTGTTTCTCCTCTTTTTCCTCTGTTTTTTTTGTTTTGTTTTGGTTTGGTTTTTTTTTTTGTTTTTTCCAGTGGATGGGAAGTGGCAGGCCTGGGGAGTGTGGGGCAGCTGCACCGCCACGTGTGGAGGTGGCACTCAGAGACGTGACCGGGTGTGCTACGGCCCCTTCTTCGGTGGAGAGACTTGCCAGGGTCCCAAGGAGGAGTACAAACAGTGCAATGACAGAAAGTGTCCTGGTATGTACCCCAGACCCCTCGTGCTTTCCTTTGAATAAGGCGGAATTTTTGAATTTTGGAATTTGGGAATGGCTTGCACGTCCTTTGTCAGAGATCTGAACGCTACAAAGGGTTGTAATCTAAGAAAATCCTACTCATGACCCAGGTACAAGGTCTTGATTTAACTGTTGCAGAATCCAGTGCAGCCCTGTTGCTTTCAGTGAATATTTGGTCAATCCCATCAGCCTTGCCTCGGTGGTTTCATCTTTTCATTGCCGTAGAGTTACAAGAGGATAAGAGAAACTGTTTAGTAGCAAAAACTGATATCAGAGTCTCAAGTCCATGAAGCTGTTGAGTACTGAGGATGCTGCACAGATTTCCCACCCTTTACCACTGGGAAGCCTGCACACCACTGGAAATTAAAAAAAAAAAGAAAAAAAAAAAAAAAAAAAAAAAAAAAAAAAAAAAAAAAAAAAAAAAGATGTGTCTGCATCTGTCAGAGCTTTACCCAAATCTCACCCTCCTGCAGAGTGCAAAAGCTGAGTGGAGGGTGAGTGAGCTGTAGGGCAGATGAAAACCTGAGTTTGGATGTGAAAAATAAGCTGGAGTGAACACTTCCAAGTGGGAATTTTTCTGTCTGTCTCTCATACTATATAGAGGCCAAAAAAAAAAAGCCATGTCCACCATTTCTGCTTTCTTCCTCAGTCTGAGTTGGAGGGCCTGGTGAAATTGCTGGTGGGGAATCAATGGCCTTTGTGATGTTTGCAGGCATCGATTGTAACAGGCCATGAGCTTTCACTGAAAGGGTAATTAATTATCAGAGCAGCTCAGGGAGAGACTGGAGAGATTCTCATGGCAGTATCCCGGCATTCCTACTGGAAAGGGGCATCTCCCTGAAGGACAGGAGGCAGCAGTTTTGATGCAGGAGCACCTGGGGGTAGATCTGCCACATGGAGGCCAAGCCAACCCCTCAGACTGCCTCAGAAAGTGCTGAAGACAAAGAGATGAAAGCCAAAGGACTTCGGCATGGAAGTTCCAGCACGTTCAGCTCGGAGATGACAGAGAGAGGGACTGTGTGACAGCCTCGTCACTCTTCCCAGCTCCACTCCAATAAAAGGCATCACCTCTCCTTGCAAGCTGTGCCTCTCAATTAGCAGTGCCGTGTGAGAATCTCTTCTAACTCTGCCACAAAGCTCTCCCTCGCCACAGAAAATCTTAGCACCGGCTTGTCTGGTGGTGTCTACAGAGTGAGGCAGATTTAGTTCAGCTTCAGTGTGTGCCAGCTGGGGCCCTGGCAGAACAAGCCTGATCTTTTCTTCTCTTTCCGCAGAGGTTGATGCCTGTGCACTGCTCAAAAGGAAAAGGCAAGTCTCAGGCACTGGGGCCTGCTAGGGTTCACAGCCAGAAGGGTCTCGCTGCAGTTGTTAATTTGTGAGGGAAGGAAAAGGTGGGGAAACATCAGAGGCTAAAAATAAACCCGCTCAATTTGTTCTCCAGAAAGTATCACATGCTGGCGTGATTTGATTTGAGCAGAAGAATTGAACTTAATTGGGTTAGTTATTAAAATCTCCCAGTGCAAATAGGTTACTCTGGTAAAAGGGATTTTGTTGTGAAGCAACATCAAAAAGAAAAAAAAAAAAGAAGAAAAAGGGAAAGGATGAAATGATTCTCTCCTGGCCTGGGAATCGCTCCTGCGCACACTGGCAAGACAACTCCAATCAGTGTATTTTTAAAGAGCATCTCTGATCCACAGCATCCCTCAGTGGTCCCCAGGGACACTGCAGGGGTGACAAGACCAGGAAGCTTTGACAGGCCAGCGGGGGAGAATGGGATGAGAGATGTGAACATTCTCCCTCTCTGCTTTTTCCTCTGCTCTGCTGCTTTGTAGCTGAAGGTGCTGGAAGCTTCCACACCCCAGAACCCTCCTGTGAACCATGGGACAATTTGTGGCTGTGGTAAAAGCACAGGGACAAGAGTTTGGAAATCAGCTCCCTGCTGTAGGACAGGCTCTGTGCATGACCAAGTGCTGTCACAACTGGGTTATTCAACCTCCCAGCCCCACAGCTCCATGTCAGCAGGCTGGAAATGAAACTGCTTCTTTTCCACCCCTGTTCTGGCTTATCTGCAGAAACCACAAGCTGTTGGCTCAGGGATGAGCCCTGCTCATGTGCAGAGCACAGCTGGGGTCCCGCTGCCCTCCAGGGTTCCATCACAATAGTGATTACTCACGAGGGAACTTCAAACCAGGGGAAGGAGCATCTGTTTCCAGGCAGAGAATTCAGCTTATTCATTCCCAGTGTCTGCTGGGGAGGAATCCATCTTTGAACTGCAGCTGGGGCTGGGGCCAGACTTGGAGTCTGCCTGCAGGAGCAGGGATGTGCAGGCAGCTTTTTGGGTCCTGTAGGAGTTCTTCAAAGAAGCAGGACTTGCCATGCCCATAATTTAGGTTTGAGCCCTCCCCACAGCCAGGTTGGTCCCTGGGTAGCCCCAGAGCAGCAGTGAGACATGTCCTGACCAGCTGCAAACTCAGCTTCCTTTGTGCTGGAAATTTGACATGCACGATGAATACAAACTAGTCAAAGACTATTAAATCAAGTTTTTTTCTCCTTCCCTCCCTCAGGAGTGACAAATAGCTTTAACACCATCCTCATGGCTCCCTCTGCTTTACATGTTGTAAATAATGAGTTTCTCAGCACAAAGACCTCCTATGGTGAATGTTTTTCTCCCAGATCCCACCAACTCCAGGACCGACTCAGCTCCACCCACAGACAGAAGCTTCCAAAACCATCCTTCCAATTATTTTTTTTTTTTCTGTGATGTCTCAAAACACATTTCTGCAAGCTCCTGGGCTCTGCAGCAGTCTTTAGAAATGAGCTGCTGATGTAGTTCCAAGTTCTTGGGGCTCAGATCTGCTCTCTTTTGTGCACAAGATTGGAAGCAGGCAGAGTGAAGACCACCCAGGGGGCGTGTCCATCTTGCCTCTTCATTTATTTGTTCTTTCCTTCATTCTTAATCTGATTCATGCCAAGCCTCATTTTAGATACATCCAATACTGAAGGTGGTGACCCTGAGGATGGAAGAGGTGGAGTCTGGAGTCATGGAGTTCACCCATAAAAGATCTGCCCATTCAAAATTAAGAAATAAAACTCTTTAGTGGAGGGTAGCAACAGCAGTTTTCTTGCAAAGAGCTGCCACAAGGCAAGGCAAGGATGTGAGTGGGCTTTCCCACGGATTTTAGTGAGCTAATCCTTGGAATGGATGAATGCCCAGTTTTCAGACAGGCAGAGAAAATTCCGGAGAGGTGAAGTGACTTTGTGACGGACTGAGCACTGGCAGAGCTGGGAGTGCCCTCCTGGCTCACAGACCAGGCTCCCAAACTTCCCTTTTCCATTTCCTTGCTGAGGAGGAAGCTTCACCAACCGAGTTTTTCTCTCCTGGCAGAGCCCCACGAAATCTGTGACGAGGAGAGCCTCGGCCCTGTGGTTTGGAAGGAGACGCCAGCCGGGGACGCTGCAGCCGTCCGGTGTCCCCGCAATGCCACCGGTAAGGGTGACACTTACCTTGGGAAGGGTGACTGCACGGTGGGGGGATGGCCCCTGATCAGGGAGATCCTTCATCCTTTGTATCCTAGATGAGGAGAACCTGGCTGTGGGACGACGGGACAGGCACGTGGACTTCCCTCCCTTTGTCCGTGGCTAAATTAGCTCTCTCTGGGTTTCTTTTTCTGCTGTTAAGCACAAACATCTTAGTTGCTACTGGACAATCTGAGGTGGCTTCTGTGGGGAATTGATTTGTAAAGAATTCTCAAAACCTGACAGAAAGCTCACACAGTCTTGTACATGTGTATGCAAACACTGAGATAAGGTGTGCTGACTTAGGAAGGCCATAGAACAGAGATGACTTTGTTGAGAAAGAAATTAAACTAGAAACAAGTTTCAACGAGTTTCAAAATATGTGAAAATATTTCAAAATGTCTTTTTGCTTGTTGCAAAAAGGCTAAATATTTTAGAGAATTCGAACTGTGAAAGATGCATTGTAGCAAGACCACACAGAGAAAAAATATGAGTGATTAGAGTTAAAAGTAATAGCAACATTGTATAGCAAAGCTAATAAGCTAAAAAGCATTTATAAAGTATTGCAACCAAGAAATAAGTTAGCTTCTGATAGAATAGCATTAAGTTTTACATCTCTTGTGTCTCACTATTCATCTTGCCCAATAGTAAAATGAAATCTTTTAAAACACCTCTCAGTTGCCCCATCTCTATAAAAACTAAAAAAAAAGAAAAAACCCAACAGGTTTCTATCCATCCACTGCCTGGTCCTGTGGAAAGTCTGAAATTAAGGAACACTGGGATATGTTCCCTCCATTATCTACAAAAAGCTTTGCAGAGCAGGTAGGGCTTTAGAGGATTTGGGTGCCATAGTTCTCTCCAGTGCCCACAAAAGCAACTGCTGTATGAGAGCAGGAAATCTGAATTCTGTTGTCCATTTACAGTTAGAAACCTCAGCACCTCTCCAAAAAGTTCTTTGAGCACTCAAGTTGATGGTCTGGTGGTTCTGGTGTAAAGTAAAAGGATCTGGGCATCCAGGTGTTACCTGTTGTGGCCATCTGTTCCCTAAGGAGTGGAAGGTGGTGCAGAGGAGGTCCAGGAGCGATGGTGGTGGTGGGATTTGTCCTCAGCTGGATGTTCCTCACTGCCAGGCAGGAACAGAAATAGTGGCAGCAGTGGCAGTAACGTGTAAAGGTTTTATTTTGTTTGAGGGTGAGGGTTGGATACAGACAGCTCTCTTTGACTCAGCCTGGGACACTCAGGGTCGTCTCCAGTGCTGTCCTGGAAGGGCTGTATCCAAAGAAAGGTCACTGCATCATTTGGCAGCAGCAATGGGACTGCAGACCCAGCAAACCTGATCCTCAGAGACTTTCCAAATGGCATCATGACGGCTGGGACAGGGTGATCCCTGTTCCTTTCCTCCTCTCTGGTATGTCTGCTCCTCCACATCACAAGGCATGTGATTATCACTGCAAACCCCTCTATGCATTGGAGCTGAGGGAGGCCTGGGGGAGGACTGGAAGCAGCTTTCAGAGAGTTTCAGCTGATGCAAAACCGGTGTTTATTCCCCTCCAGGCTGCGTGGGCGGCACAAGCCCTGCTTTAGTTGCAAGTACCAGACCAAACCACCTGGGGAGGCTCGTGGGGCTTCCCAAGCCAGGAAAAATGCTGTCACCTGGGCAGGAGAAGAAACCTCCCTTCACCCTGACTAGCCACGCCCAATTTGTCAATTTTTGTGTTCCTGCCCGGTTCCTTCTTCTGCTCTGTGATAGTAAAAGGCAGGAGAAGGAAATAAAGATAATCCCCCCTACAGGCTTGTTCAGACATCTGCAGGTGCCTCTGATGCCCTTTGTGCTGGTGGCTGAGTCTGAATTGGTGCATTGACCAGTTCTGGGTGATCTCCATCGAATCAGGAAGGTTGGAAAAGGCCTCTAAGATCTTCAGATCCATCAACCCAGCACTTCCAGGCCCACCACTAAACCATGTCCACATCTGCACATGTTTTGAACACTTCCACGGATGATGATTCCACCACTTCTCTGGTTCAGCTTGTTCTGGTGCTTGACCACCCCTTCAGTGAAGATTTTTTTCCTTAATATCTATTCCAAATCTTCCCTGGCACAACTTGAAGCCATGTCCTCTTGTCCCACGGCTTCCTACTCATGACAAAAGACCAGTCCCCGTGAATGCCTGGCCTTTCATCCTACCCTCACTCCCATATTTGTTTCTTTAATTCTTCCAGGGCTGATCCTTCGGAGATGCATCTTAGATGAAGAAGGCATCGCTTACTGGGAGCCTCCAACGTACATCAAGTGTGTTTCTATTGATTACAGGAACATACAGATGATGGTAAGGCAGCCCCACTGCTCAGCTCAGCAGGTTTGGGATCCTCCCCAATGATTGTTACATGGCTATAGTTACAAAAAAGAAGGGAAAAAAAAGGAGTTTCCAGCTCTGTCTTGATTTTCTCTTACTGTTCTTTCTGCTTACCTTGTGATGCACGGGCACTCCATGGACAAGGGATGGTTCCTTTCAGGATATTTTAATATTCAGCATGGCAGAATCTGGGTTCTTCCAGGACTTTCATGTCACATTTTCATTAAGTATCACTATGACTGTATTGCTTTTAAATAAGCATCTTATTTTTTGTTAATCTTGAATTCATTGTTATGAGGAATTTCTGCTGGTCTCCAGTGGCCTTTAGGAGAACTGACCTCTCCTGTTCATGGTAAGGTACAGTCTGTCCTAAAATAATTCCAAATTGGTTGTAAGAAAACAAGATTTTGGGGCAAAAATATTCTGTTGGGATATGAACAGAAGAAACTTTGTAGTAGGACGATTTCTTCTTTGTGTGCAAAACAGAAAATTTCAGTTCTCTGTCATTTTAGAACCACTTAGAAGATAATTTAGAATATATCACTCCTTTCTATCATTTTAAAAATATCAGAGGCTCTCAGGCCAGCAAAGATTGTCAGATTCATCTGATCTGCACTCTGAATGGTGAGGGAGGTCAAAAACCTTCCCTTGGCAATTCCTTCACTGAGCTCATTAACTCGACTTTGACTGTCCCTAAAAACGCTTCTCGCATTTCTTTCCTGTTTCTCAGACCAGGGAACACCTTGCCAAAGCTCAGCGTGGGTTGATGGGAGACGGGCTGTCAGACGTGCTCCAGAACCTTGTGGAAATCTCCCAGGATGGGACCAGCTACAGTGGGGACCTGCTGTCCACCATGGACGTACTCAGGAACGTGACAGAGATCTTCCGCAGGGCTTATCACAGCCCGACCTCTGGGGATGTGCAGGTGAGCCCAGGTGCCTTTCCTGGAGCCCAAGGCTGGCTTAGAGAGGTGCCCATGATCAGGGCTCCAGGTTTGATTACTGATACTGATCGTAGCTGATACAGTGCGGATGAAGATCAGATTATTATTTTTCCCAACATAAATGTCTTTCTGTATTAACAAACTCTCCTTTCGAGGTGGTTCTTACCGTGGTTTATAAACTAAGAACTTGAAAGCCAAGGTCACTCTGAACTATTTCAACCTGATTGCACTTCACTGCAGAGCCTAATTGATATCAGAACATTATTTGGCAAGGATTTCAGGCTAATGACTTGAGGTAAAATGATCCTGTGGCATTGGGTACCTGGGTGTTGATGTAGGGGAATGTCATCGTGGTTTCTTATCCCAGGGTATTAATTCCAGCAGCTGCAGAGCAGCTACAGGATACACCCCTGGGATGGGTCATCACCTCATGACTTAAAACATTAAACTGATCCTGCAGGATCTACAGAGAATGGTAAAATTGGAGAAAAAAAAGAAATCAATAGTCTTAAATTTCCTGTCCTTCCTTCTCACCGTGTGCTTCAAATGTCCTACCATGGACAGCACGCTCTTGATCCATCTCGGCATCTCCTGCCTGATCACAAGCTAAAGGGGATCCTGAGGTTTCCATATATAAACAACAGAAATAATAGAAAAAAAGATATGAAAGGATTTATGCGATGGAAGATTATCTGGTTTTAACCAGTTTCTGACAAATATTTACCATATTTGTCCTTAAAAATTGTCAGTAATGGATACAAGACCTATTCCCAATCCAATGCCTCAGAAGATACAGTAAAGTGAAGGCCTTGGGAAAAAGGTCTTATTAAAACCTGTTTTGCCATTAACATCCTTGGGCACCTGTGAAATGCTCTGGAACCTTTTGGGAATGGGATCACGAGAAGGCTTTTGGAGCATGTTTAAATCTCACGTGTCCCTCCCACACCACTGTGACCTTCCCAGCCTGGGCTATGTTTGTATAACAACCTCCTTGGTCCTTTTTTGTTTCCCTTCTCTAGAACTTCGTCCAGATCATCAGCAACATTTTGTCAGAGGAAAACCGGGAAAAATGGGAGGAAGCTCAGCTGGTATGAACCTTCAGCACCTTCCCTAGGAATAAAGAGGCTTTCAGCACAGGGTTAAGCCAGGAGGAGGGGAATTTCCAAGTGTCTACATGACCTCCTGAGAAGAGCTTAGTTCCAGGCTGAGTCACATTAAAGGAGTAACTCAGGGAGCCACAGGATCTCAACTCTGAGCCAGACTCTCATGAAATAAGAGAAAGTGAAATGTTGGTGGTGCAAACCAAATTTGGGATGAATTTCAGGGGTCGGGCTTAGCTGGGAGTTGATAATCCTGATGTCTTTCTGTAATTCCACTCTTTCCTCTTGCCAAGATAAAGAAGTGGGATCACGTGGCTTTGAGTTCCTGGCTGAAAAGATGCAGGACTGGGATTTTCAGAGCTGGGGTCTGCTCAGCTGAGCTTCTGGGTTCAGTTATGGTTTGCTTTATTCCTCTCCTGTCAAGGTTAGGGATCCTGCTCATTCCTGAACTCCCCATTCCTGGAAGTGTTCAAAGCCAGGTTGGATGGGGCTTTGAGCAAGATGTGGAAAGTGTCCCTGTCCATGGCAGGAGTTTGGAATTAGATGAACTTTAAAGTCCCTTCCAACCCAGGCCATTCTAAGAGTCTATGAATAATTCTGTAGCTGAATTCTCAAGTATTAGGGGATGATGTTGGTTTTTCTTTCTATGTCTTATTTGGCTCTTGTCTGTGTGCCCCATTTGAGCTCTCTGTTGTGGAGTTGTGTCACACCTATTCCTGTGTCCCTTCGCCATTCCTTTTGTGAGCTGTTGCTGTTGCAAAATTCCTCCAAGAGATCTGGAAACAGCAAATAATCAAGGAAAAAAAATCACCCAGCACACAAAGCAACACCACAGTCCAGTTATCTTCACACCAAACAGGGAAGTCCTCTGGGAAAAACTTTTTAACAAGTGCTGGCTCAATTGTGAAAAAGCCAATTGTTGAAAGTCCAGAACATGAGACAGGGACTCGAAAACATTTCCATCATGCAACAGCAACTCTGTCAGGAGCTGAGCAGCCTTCTCTTCTCTTCTCTTCTCTTCTCTTCTCTTCTCTTCTCTTCTCTTCTCTTCTCTTCTCTTCTCTTCTCTTCTCTTCTCTTCTCTTCTCTTCTCTTCTCTTCTCTTCTCTTCTCTTCTCTTCTCTTCTCTTCTCTTCTCTTCTCTTCTCTTCTCTTCTCTTCTCTTCTCTTCTCTTCTCTTCTCTTCTCTTCTCTTCTCTTCTCTTNTCCTCTCCTCTCCTCTCCTCTCCTCTCCTCCAATATTTTGTCTTTTCCTGTTGAATTTGGATGAGGGTGACATGGTCTGTTTCTGGGTGGGATGGAGAATCTGGGCATGGTCCTGAGCAAGGTGGCCCTGCTTGAGCAGGTGGGTTGGGCCAGATGGCCTCGGAGGCCCCTTCCAAACTAAACCATACCCTGATTTTGTGATTCTGTGCCCAAATACTTGGTCTCAGGCCTCCAGGTGCATGGAGGTATTTCAGCACCGAGCAGAGGAGACTGTCAAGTTGTCATGACAACAGGGAAACTCTGTTGATCCCTTTAAAAACAGCTCTCTCCATGTGGCACTTGGCTCCCAGTGGCTTTCCCTGTGCAATCTGCTCTCTGCACCTCCAGGCAGGCACAGCCCAGTGTCACCATGACCTACACATGGATTGGGAACATCATGGGGAGAACGTTTTTCTGGTGTGTATTTTAGCGGGAATTGAGATGACAGCCCAGCAGCACGACTTTAGGACACAGAAATCTCCGTGAACAGGATGCCAGCAGAGGTTTCAGCAGTCTCTGTGCTTCTCCCTCAAATCTGCTGGACCAAAATCACACCTTGCATTTCGTGAGATCAACCAATTCTTTTAAAGCAAAGCCTTTGGCTCCCACTTTGCTCATTGGAAATAAACCCAACTCCACTGCAGTCTCACATTCCAATGCCCTGTGGCCCCCCAGGCAGAGGGATGTTGTTCTAGGAAAATAAAAACTAAAACAACCCACAAAGGTATTCAGAGAAGGGCTACAAATGATTTTTGAAGAGCCTTTGTCGACCATTATACAATAAAACCTGAAATGCAGCATCCAGTGTAGCCTGGATTAGCTTTGACCTTGTGATTTCAATCTGTAATGGAATATAAAAGTGTGCAGCTAAAAATAGCATCCTCACTCAGTTCTCCTCCTTCTGTGCACACCTGCTGTACTGGCAGGACTTTTTAATCTCATCCTGAGACAGTTTTAGTCCTACCAAGGTTCCTTGGAATGACAGAGAGAGAGAGAGACATGCATGGCCACCCCTGTTCTCCTTGCCCACACTCTCCATGGCTCAGCCTTCCTCCTGCCTCCTTCCCCTCCTGCTTGTCCCCAGATGTCCCTCCAGCTCACTCAGCCACCCCTGAATGTCTGGATTACAGTGAGGAGCTAAAACCACTGTGAAAGTGGTGGAAAAGGAAAAGAAGAGGAGCTGAACTGCTTTTCTTCAGCCCCACGTGGCATTTTCAAAGCCCCTGTGGGCAAATGTGCTTTGAGGAGAAGACAGGTAGTCAGCAGAGCTTGTTTCAAGTGGATTAGAGTTTATGGAATCTGTCACTGGAAAACTTGTTATTGTTTAACAGCCCTGGCTTAAGTTGTCAAAGTACAGGTAAAGAAGAATCACTGCCAATGTCTTTATCAATGGGGAAAAAACAGGAAAGAAATAAGAGGCAGAAAAACTTCAGGACAGCCTGGGACCAAGAACTTGGTGATTCAGAGAGTGAGATCCTGACAACAAAACAGGAAAAGAGAAAATCAGGGTGCCTGGGATTCAGCATCAGACCACAATTGTCCTTTGGGGTGGTTGCCTTCAATAGAGGGAGTTGGAATGAGATGATCTTTAAGGTCCCTTCCAACCCACATCATTCTGTATTTCTGTGATTTTATGAAAGGAGATGGGTAGGTTATTCTCTTCTCCAGAGAGTCTCCAATATTTCCTTTTGTTTAAAATCTTGCCCTCCACCCTAAGTTCTATCAATCTGAGTGTCACATGATCATTTTTTGCCTCCTTTTTCCTTTTTCTTTTTCTTTTTCTTTTTCTTTTTCTTATTTTTATTTTTATTTTTGTTTTCTTTTTCATTTTCTCTTTTTCCTTTTTGTTATTTTTATTTTTATTTATCTCTTTTTCCATTTTGTTTTTTCTCTTTTTCTTTTTCTTTTTCATTTTCGTTTTCATTTTCTCTTTTTCCTTTTTGTTATTTTTATTTTTATTTTTTTATTTTTATTTTTTTCTTGGCTTCCTCTTAGGTTTTCCCAGTCCTCCTTCTCCACAGCTCCATTACACTCCATTATACCCAGCATATGCTCCCAGTTCACATGTGAGGGCAGAAACCTTTGCCTGCAGAGAAGCTCCTGCTGTTCTCGTTAGGATCTGATCCACCCAAAATTCTGCCTCTCTTTGCAGATAGGGCCAAATGCCAAGGAGCTGTTCAGGCTCGTGGAGGATTTCATTGATGTCATCGGCTTCCGCATGAAAGATTTCCGGGATTCCTACCAAGTCACGGACAACCTGGGTGAGTTCATTGGCACTCCCCACGTCGGGGAGAGACCCCCAAAAGCTGTTAATTACTGTGCAAAATGGATAGCCTGGGCTGTGGGGAGGGGAGGCAGCAGGTGGTGGGACACGATAAAAGGTCTGGGGGAAGACATGGATGAGCGGAAATGTGGGGTGGCTTTTCTCCAAAGAAGTTGGGATTTCATGAGGAAGAAGAGAGATCCGCAGAGAGATCTGAGAGATACCAACCAAATGGAGAACAGATGACGAACTGGGCAGAATTAGACTCTTTCTTTTATTTTTTGAACACAAGAACAGCCCAGCAGCCAATGGAGGCAGCGAGCAAACAGCAGGCAGGGTTTGATTGATGCTGTGTGCACAATCCCAGCGTGGAACTTGTTGCCAGAGGAAGTTGCAGAAGCCAAAAAGTACAGATGGGTTCATGATGGGATTAGGAAAGTGCACAGAAGAGAGGTCCATTGGTGGCTGTTAAAGCTGATGATCTGGATGCAGCCAGGAGCTGAGGAAGTCCTGCTGCTTGCTGAGAGGACAAACCAAGAGATGTCTTGTTCTTTCTCACACTTCTTATCAGCAGCTGCTGGCCACTCCTGGTGATAAGGTGCTGGAGCAGACTCCCCTCTCCCAGATTTAATGCAGGCAGGACCCTTTCAGCACAGCACAAGCCCTGCTTTTATCTTCCTTCATGCATAGACATTTCCTCAAGAGAGCATCACTCCTATGGCTCCCAAGATCCAGTTTCTGATTTCCCACTAATGCTTCTTGTGTTTTCTTGAGCACATGTGGAATTTTTTTTTACTGAAGCTGGTTTCACTTACTGGTTTCATTTCTTGCTTCTCCCCAGTCCTTGGTATTCACAAACTGCCTGCAAACGCAGCAACCGACATCACCTTTCCCATGAAAGGCTGGAGGGGAATGGTGGACTGGGCCAAGAATTCAGAGGACAAGGTCACTGTCTCCAAGAGCATCCTGTCTTCAGGACTCTCAGGTAGGCCAACACAGCCAACACATTTTTTTCCCTTCATTTTCTAAGAGTGGTTCCTTCCATGTGCCTGGTCTTCAAATCCTCTTCCAGATCAGCTGGATTTGCTCACAAATGTTTGGGCATCAAAGCATTGATGAGTGCAAACAAAGCTTTCAAATATGGCCTGAATAAGACTTCAAACTAAACTCCTCACAAAAGTTCAGGGGCAGGTTTAGTGCCTGGGTGTGGATGTTTATCTTTCCCTAAAGAAGCAGGAAAAATGGCAGAAAATGCTTTAGGTGCCCTCCAAGCCTGGATCCAGACCTGATGGAGCCACCTGAGGGTGAGTAGCTGGGAGTCAGCAGGTCAGGCTGAGCAGCTGATGGCTCTGAGTCTGCTGCTTGGACAAGCTTTGAAAGATCTGGGGATTTATGGCCCTTGTGTGAAATTTCCTGCCCCCAGAAATGAAATTCAGAGGCATTTATCACTGAGGCTCCACATCAGGGCATAGATAGGAGCCCCAGCATGGAGGTGGTGCCTCAACCAAGCTGGCCTCACTGACAGATCTGGAAAAACACCTGGAGGTTTCTGGGGTGGATGAGAGTCCCAGGAACCAGCACACTCAAGGAGCTCATCTTTTGGCAGAGACAACATTTGGCAGGACTGAGCCCTGAGTTCTCAAAAGCAGGGCCCTAAATTGGGCTGATTGCTGGGAAATGATGGGATTTACTTTTGGCACTCTGGGGTTTGAGACCTGCTGGCTCCCCCTTCCTTGGGACAGAGGCTGGAGACTGAGTTGTTGCTACAAAAGACCTTTGGCCGCGAGTTGTCACACCAGGACCTTTTGTCATGGGCCTCCCTGCCGGGGATGGCATCAGCCATCACTTCATCTTGGGAAATCTGGGGCCAAGAACAGTTAAGTGACACCCCCAAGGGTGAACAGTGAGTCACTGGCAGAGCAAGGAGCATGTCAAGCACTCCTTGTGTTTTGTTGTGCCTTGCAGACAGCGTGAGCTCCCTGGGAGAAGCTGGAGCAGGTTGGGAGCTATCCCAGTTATCCCAGTTTGTTTGTGGATGCTGTGGTGCCTTCACCTTTCGAAATCTTTAATCACTTGTTGGACAAACTGCTGGACCAGACCTAGACAGAGCTGATTCTGCTCTGAGGCTGAGGGCTGTCCCAAAAGCATCCAGCTCCCCATGGAGCTGTTTTCTAGATTTCTGTTGGAAGCATCCTCACACAGAGCTGCTCCAGGGCCCCCGAGCTGTAGTGACTGAGCAAACAGAACATGACATCCACCCTGAGGAAACAACTTCCAATCAGTGCTCACCTCTCCATGGTTTCCTCAGTACCACCCAGGGCTCTTCTGCCTCTGTTTTATTCAAAATCTTGTGCTGGTGGTGTAGTTTCTGAGGGGTTACTCAGTGATCCCAGCAGAAATCCACCTCTATTGGTTTTGATCCTCACTTTTCTCTGGGAATAGGAGTAGCTATCCTGAGCAAAGTGATGAAGACAGGGCAGCTTCATGAGACCAAATCCAAACCCCCTCACTGCTGGGAGCTGACTTTGAGCAGTTGATTTCGATGGGCCAACACTGATTTATGCAGCTGGGTGACAAAACAGCTCTGCAAGCCTGCCTGTCAGTCTCTCCCAGTTATGTGCTCACCAGATATCCCAATTTGATGCTAAGAAAGACGGACATGCAGAGCTGTGCCTGTCCTGCAGTGGTGGAGCAGACACACTGCCAGCTCAGCCTCTGTAGAAGAGATCAGAGAAGCCCCACCTGGTGCTTTCCCAGGCTTCTTCAGCATTGCTTCCCACCCAGCCACTTGCTTTTTCTCCCCCTGAAAATCCAGCCCCGGGGCTGCCTCTGCTGCTCGTGGTTTATCAAGGGAAGTTCTGGCTTTTTGCAGCTGGGCACCGTGAGGTAGTGAAGGAGGAGGAGGAAAAATAAGAGGAGAAGGAGGTCAAGTGACATGCCCAGAGGTCACAGGGATGATTCAGAGGCTCATCTGGATCTGCTGCAGCCCCCAGAGGCAGCACATGAGTTTTGGGGTCAGAGCAGGCACAGTGGGACCTCTCCCCTTCCCGCTGGCCTTGTCGGCCCGAGCGCAGCTCTTCTCTCTGATGGCCTGATAGCTGTGGATGGCTCCAAAGGCCTCGAGGTGGCTGCAAGAAACCTTTCCCCGCTGCAGATTTGTCTGCTGTGGTGCTGTCACAGGAATTTGGGGGTTTCTGAATGGGGGAGCATCATTTGGGAGGGGTGAGCCTTGGTGAGGATGGAAATCTGGGATGCTGGGTCACCCCAAAGGTGCTGAGCCCTCCCTACGGTGACAGCAGCCACTGCATCCCTGCAGTGATGTTGGCACTGGCCATGCCCCAACAGAGAGCCCTCCACCACTGGCCACACTCCTCCAGAGGCCAAATCCTGCCCTGGGGTGTTCCATGGGGACAGCTGCCACCCTGATTGTCTCAGTGCTGTTGTCTTCTCCCCTCTCTGTCGAGTTTTATACAAAATGGCCCCGTATCTCTCTCTCTACAAGGCCTTTTAAGGATAAACTGTCCAATTATGAAATGACACCTAAATTACTTTTAACCCAATAACCCACCACCCATGACCCGCAATGCAGACTTTTCTATCCAATTACACAACACCACCCAAACCCATGAAGAAGAAGGTGAAGAAGGACCAGCCACTGCCCTAAAACCTCCATCTTGCTTTATATATATTTCTATATTCTAAAACCTTAAACTCTAAGTTTCCCACCCTGTGATATTACACACTTCTATTCAAAGTACAAACCCACAATCCCAGTGCTATCATTCAGTTTTGGAAGTCTTCTCCACGGCCTCATGTCAAATGCAGTGGTCTCTTGGGGGTCAGTGTCTGTTAGCACAGAAAGCCTAAAATTCTCAGCAACCCCAGAGTTCCAACACTTCTCCTCTGGTGTCCTGCAGTGTCGGATGACTCCTCTGTCTTCGTGGTTGGGACCGTGCTGTACCGGAACGTGGGCAACATCCTCTCCCTGCAGAGGTAAGAGGGGCTGCCTGGGGATGGGGAGCAGCAGCTGGGGAATCACCAGGATGATCCCTCTGGCTGCAGAGCACTGGTCCTCCAGGGAAGAGTAAAGATCACTGGGGGGCAACGAGACAGACTGTGACCTGCAGTGGGAATATTTTGACCCTGGTGTTCAGGCAGGGCCAGGCTCATGTGTGGAACATTCTGCTGGAGGTGCAGGAATGTTTTCCCCATCCACGTGCAGCACCCTGGACACAAGGGGAGGAAGCTCAGTGCTGCTGTCTCACTCTCCCCTGCCACCTTTCGCCCTCCAGCAATGGAACCTCACGCTGCCCTCATGGTCAGGAGGGATTTTGGCAGCCCTGACAGATGGGGGATGCTCAGCTACCCCGCTCTTCCCGAGCTGCCAGCCACGCTGAGCCCTGGAGAGCAGCAGGCAGAACACAGGCTGGGGAGGAGAGAGGGGAGCAGAGCACGCCTGGCTGCACATGTCTGCATGTTCCCAAACTGCCTCGGGCACCAAAGCTTTTGTGTTCAGCACTCCCTTCCCTTTTCTTTGCTCCTCTCCCTTCTCCTTTTTTTTTTTTTTTTCCCTCCCCAATGACTGGTACTGAGGCAGTAAATTAAGCATCCTAAGGCACCTTCTAAATCTGTTCTGCACTGATTAGCGTGAGCCCATTTACCATAAACACCAGGGCATCTCTCCTCACCGATAATCATTTAAATACCTCCAGATTTAGCACTGGCAGTGGCAAAAGAGCTCCGAGTGAGTGCAGAGAGGAATTAGCAAATCAGCCAACTGTATTCTGTAATATCTTCCATTACAGCAGTGGGAATTAGATCAGAAGGGCAATAAACATCATTGGCTCAAATGATCCAGTGGTATTTCAGCTTCCTCTGGCCAAGCAGGGAATGAGCTCTGATAACCAGCAGCTGCGGCAGCCACAGCCTCCCAACAGCATTCCCACGGGAGAGCTGATTTAAGATGTTCCTTAATTAAAGGACAGTCCCTCTTTAAAACAATCTCGAGTCTTGAATCACCTGTGGAGAGTCAAAGGAAAGAAAAAAAAAAAAACAAAGATAAATGAAAGCAGCAGCAGCAGTAAAACACCTCTTACTTCAGCGCTGTGCAAATGGACACAGCATTAAAAAGGAGAATGTTGTTAAATAACCACGTAGCATCCTATGGGTAAAAAATATTTCTGGCCACTGAGGAGAGCAGCTATTCCTGGTTACACATAAGAAATACAGACCCAGACCCTGGATTGGACCACTCTGATTCAATGCAGAGTGATTCTTCCAAGAAGGGAAAGAAAAAAAAAAAAGTAGATTTAACTCAGCAAACAGCACCAGCTGAGCTGTTCCTAATTGTCCCAATTTACCTCCCCCAAGCAGCAATTCTGTCTCTGAGTCACACATCACTCTGTCCCCTTGGATCCAGAGAGCCCAGCGGATCTTGGCAGCTGTGACAATTGGGATGGGCTGCACACAAAACCTGATTTTCCAACCCAGGGAGGTCAGAGGGGCGCTTGGTCCCAGCTGGACTCTGCTGCCGAGGACAGGGACAGCAGAGAGCCACCAGCCTGGTTCTGCCCGTGTGGCCAGCACTGTGCTCACAGCCCTTTGCACACCCTTGGTGGCCACTCAGGAGCCCTCTGAGCTCCTCTGAACTCCTGCTCAAGCCCCATCTCTGCGTGTTTTGTTTTCTTCCCAGAAGCTGGGCTGCAACCTGCTTGTAGGGAAAGCGACTCATCTTCCTCCTGAAAGATTCCCCGTGACACTGAGTCCTTCTCCACCCCCAACAAGCTGCTCAGCTGCTTAATTACCTCTTCTGCCACGAGCCTGCCTCTCTTTTTAAGGCTGAATTTGTCTGGCTTTCACTTCCAGGCACTTGGCCTTTGGGTGGGTGACTGAAAAGCCCCCCACATCTAAGGAACTATCAGACAAGCCTTCCCACAGAGAAATTTTGTTTGTTTTCCTGCACCTGGATTAATTTTGTGTCTCTGTTTTGAGCTCCCTTTGCTGTTTCCCCCTCTCAAAGTGGAATTGAACCCAACAGCACAGTGGAATCCAGATCAGGAGGGTACAGACAGAAGTTCTTTGCTTCATCTCAGTGGAAGGGATCTTAAGAATCATCCCATTCCACCCCCCAGCCACGGGCAGGGACACCTTCCACTGTCCCAGGCCGCTCCAAGCTCCATCCAACCTGGCCATGGACACTTCCAGGGATGGGGCAGCCACAGCTTCTCTGGGCACCCTGTGCCAGGGCCTCACCACCCTCTGAGCAAAGAATTTCTTCCCAACACTTAATCCAAACCTCTCCTCTTGTAGTTTAAAACCATTCCCCCTAGTGCTGTCATTATTTACCCGTGTAAAAAGCTGCTCTCCATTTTTTTTATAAGCCTCCTTCAACTCCTGGTTGAGCTGCAGCTTCTTGGCCACTGATCACCCTTCACGGTCTGCACACCGGTCACCTCTGTGTTCTAACAACTTGCCACGCTGAAAAAATCAAATTCTCTTTCTGTCTGTGTTTGCTGCATCGATCCTCACCTGCTCCTTGGCCTCCACAAGGAGGTTTCAGTGTCATCCCTGCTGCTCATGCAAATATTCAGCAGCGCTGACCCAAGGACTGACCCTCACAGGCACAGCCTCTAATGAAGACATGCACTGGTGGTTGCCTTTCAGCAGATCCCATTTTTAGCTTCTTACAGCTGCCTACTGCCATTGATTTACTCCTTTACTTTTCCTCTGTAGGGTGATAGTTGGGCTTTGTCGCTTCATTGTTTTTTTTTCTTCTTTTTCTTGTTTAGGTTTTCATTTTTTTTTAAAGGAAAAGATATATTTTTGATTTTTTTTCTTTCCTTGTTAAATCAGTGTTGTTGTTCCCTCTAGTGTTGGTGGAACAGTGGCTTTTTGAGCATCCACTTACACATCCATGGACAATTCTAAACATTTTTTTCCTCTTTTTTTTTCTTTAAACCCTAATTGTTTTTAGCTGCTGTTAAGCAAGTACAAATCTTTCCCACCTAATTGTTTTTTAAAAAGAAAGATAAAATCTTTCTTCTTAAGAAAAGTGAAATATTTAGCAGTACCTGCAGATTTGGATAAGGAAGGATTTCCTTTGTCCATGGATACCACAGAGGGTGGGAGCAGCCTGACCTGGACCTACCACTCCACTACCAATTCCTTCATGGCAGCACTTTCAGCTGCTGCTTGTGGGGATCTTTTGCTTATTTAAACACCAATAAACCACAGAAAAATGAGGAAACTCTGTGTATTTACATATAGTTCAGTGTCCAGGGAAGTGCCTACAAAGAGTTTCCAGGAATGGGAGATACCTCCTCACTTGTTGCCCCTCCCAAGAGCCAAATCTCCCAGGGCTGCCAGATTTATTGCAATATTTGTCTGGGCACAGACATTTAGACATCTGCATGAAAGGTTTGGCCCTTTTCCATTTGCATTTGCTCCTCAGGGAATGAAGATACACACCAGTGCCTCCAGCCAGGATCGTGTGCTACCCCATGGAGAAGCAACCATGCCTCAGCCTCATGAGCCAGCTTTGGAGAGGCAAAACAGGGGAAAACACATGAAATCATGGAATATTCTGAGTTGGAAGGGACTTACAAGGCTCACTGTAGTCCAAATGAGCTCTGTTTCCTCGTGGCAGGGACAGAAAATGAGCCCAGGAATGTTTTATTTCTGGGATAGGTACAGACTCTAAGTCCAGTTGCTTTAGGGGTTGATAAGGGTCACAAAATGGTTTGATTTTGGAGGGATGCATGTGGATTGGCTGTGAAGGGAGCCCAGAGGGCAGAGGATGGGGTCCATCAGCAGCAAATGTCTTTGGGGGTATTTTATAATAATGGGGTCAACCCCTCCTGCACTGTGTACACTAAACCTTGCACCACCAGTGATGGTTGCCACGAGATTCTCTGCTCCTTAAAAATCCCTCTAAAACCTCTCTTTCCCCTCTCCTGCCCAGGAACAGCACCATTCTGAACTCCAAAGTCATCTCTGTGACTGTGAAGCCATTCCCTCGGTCTCTCCTCACCCCTCTGGAAATCGAATTCTCCCACCTGTACAACGTAAGTGGTTCCTGGGAACCTGCCCCATCCATGGCTGTGTTTGCTTCTGCAGGGCAGGAATGTGCTGGTGCAAGGAAGGAGGTGGTTTTGATGGGCTCCTGACATCTTTTTGCTGGTTCAGGACCCTTCAATCTTCCCCCCCAGAAAAAGCCAAACTTTATTTTAGAGCAGCAGGAGGGTGACACTGCTGGCACGGGGAGCACGGCCATGCTTGTCCCCACTTCACACCATTTCACTGTGGGCATCATCAGAGGGGAATAATTGTGCACTCATTAAAATAACTTGATGTAACAATGGTCTTCCTTGAGGAGGGAAAGGCAGGGGGAAAGGTTGTTCCCATTAATTCTGGAATATTACTGTTGTCCTCAATGCTTTCCAAGGCAGGCAAAAATTCCCTCCAGGATCCTCTGCTCAACCCGAAGCAGATTTATGGGATGAACATTTACATACCCCAAGGCCCGTCCTTGTGGAGATTAGATGCCCTCCTGAGGCTCTACAACATGAATATTAAGATCTGTTGTGTCTTTGGACTCTGCTGGAGGGATTTTCCAAAGCTGTCTCACACAGACAGGGTCAGAGGCAAACCTCTTCCAGGGGGGCTCTAAACCCACCTGACCCCCTCCTGCAGGGCTGTGGTTTTGTCCCACAGAAGCACAGGCTGTATTTGATCCACTTTCCAGAAGGGAGCAGCAAAAGGATTCTGTGTGAGAGGAGGGATAAGGAGGAATATCCGTAGGTTGAGTCAGGAGAGAGGCAGAGTCAAATCCCCCTGTGCAGAACAAACCAAGGCAAGTTTTATTCTGCCTTTTCAATCCCGGGGTGGCAAAAGCCATTCCAAGGATTTGAGATCCATGACAGCTCATCTGGTGTATCCCAGACACCCCATCCTTAGGGCAGTGGAAGGGGATTTACAGGCCCCACGTTCTTCATTCCAGTCCAGACGCTCCACAAACAGCGTGACACTGATTTGTTTCTATTTTCCCTTTCTTGTCTCCTGGCAGGGAACCACCAACCAGACCTGCATCCTGTGGGATGAAAATGATGGGTGAGTTCTGTGGGTTTCTCTTTACTCTCACAGGTCTGTTTGCTTTTTTTGGGTGAAATCATCACAATTTTAGCAGGGATGTGTCAGTTCTTGCTCTCTCAGTATTTTCTTCACCCTGGTGGGGAGTGCTTCTTCCTTCACATGTGCACTACTTCTCTCTGAGCTGTCTTTTAGTGCTGTTTTGGACTTTTTCACATAAAGTATGCATGAACTGGGACCCAGGAGTGTGGAAGTTTTCAGATTGAGCTCAGCAAAGCCATGCTTGGCTCTCTGCAGTGCTCACCCCAAATCATGCACCACAAGGAAAGTAACAAAAAATCAGTTGTAAATATGGCCTGTGGAGGTGAAGTTCAGGTGATATGAACTTTACATTGTGCTGCTGTGATATAGAAAAATGATTTTTGCCAGAATTCCAGTGATGACTGGTGCTGTTCAGGAGGGTTTGAGTGATGTGGTTGTGGCCAGCAGGGAAAAAAAGCAATCCCAAGTTACCACAAAGAGTTGGGACCATAAATCCCATACAGGGAGTAGTTGTCAAAGAATGTGCATCTTAGAAAGAAAGAAAAAAAAAACCACTCTGAAAGTGAGGTCTTAAATCCTGAGTGAACTTGACAAGGATACAGTGTTTGATTTAATGGTGGTTTTACTTCACTGACTTTTGCATCTCAGTTTGAGCAGCTACCTGGCTCCTCTTCTGCTTGCAGTCAGTTCCTCTCCTTGAGATCTCAGACATTTGGCACATGCCCCTGCATTTATTATTATTATTTATTATTATTACCAGCAGCATCTGAAAAATGATTCCATTCTTGTCCTTTTATGCTCCATTAAGTAGCATATGCACACAGAGGCAGGCAACATATTTACACTCTGCTCACTTCTTGCTGGTCTGGGATTAATTTGGCATCTCTGAGTGGATCCAAAGCAAAGCTGAAGAACCCAGAGGGTCTTCCCTGCTTGTGAAATCGCACCTGTGTTGTAGCCCAGGGCAGAACTGGTCCCTCTGGCTTCTACTGAAAATTGCTCCAGCATTAGAAGACGGTTGAGATGCAGGTGGACTTTTAAGAAATTAATAAAAGCGGATTTTGTTATACTTTCTGTGTGCCAAAGAGTGTGTGGGTCAGCACAGAAGGTTGGATTGGTTCAGGAGCTGGCCTGCTCTTCTAGATCTGTTGTTTCTCCACGCTGGAATGGAATTAAAGCACTTGTACAACAACCCAATTTTTGGCAACCATTGCCCCTTTTGCTCTGCTCTCCATCCCATTGCTTTTGGCTTTCCAAAAGCAGAGAGGGGGTTGTGTCCAGGAGCATGGAGATGTTTCCCTGCCATGCTCAGACCTGGATTTAATTAGCTGCAGTGTGAGCATGAAAAGAGCAAAATCCAGTTTGGGCGTGGCTGAGGGACAGGGACACCATTCAGGGTGGGTACAGGAATCTGTCCAAGCTGGCACAGGGAAGTGCCTGGTAGGACACAGATGAAGGTTTGCCCAGTGCTGAGCATGGACTGAGAGGTTTGGATGGCATTTCTGAACTGGATGCAAAGCAGTGCCCAGTTCAGCATCAACAGCTCTGCCTCATCCTAGAGAATGGTTTGGGTTGGAAGGGATCCTAAAGATCATCTCATTCCAACCCCCTAGACCAGGTACTCCCTGCCCTGGGAGCTCTGCCTGCTCCACACTCTCCCTCCCAAGGCTCAGCGGCTTCTTGGGCTGCCTGTTGTCCCTCTGGGAGTGCAAGATGCTGGGATTCCTTTCAGTTTTTCATCCCTGCAGCCTCATGGCACCAAAGAATGGGAGCTAAGAGCTGAGCAGGAAATTTCTTGGCAGTGATGCCACGGTTCAGTTTGCAAGCACGGATTCCACCCCCCCCGCAGACTGGTTGTGCAAATGTTGCTGCTAAGCCTCCACTTTCCCTGTGGAGAAAGTGGATTTTGGTATCTAAAATCCACTTTCTTTCAGGATTTTTGGGGGTGTGTGTGCACACCTGCAAGTGTTTGCAGCCAACATTTACAGTCTTGAGCAGCTGAAAAGCCCCAAATCCTGATGTCAGCAGAATTTTGCTCGGACGATGTTCCAAAACTTCGAGCTGATCCGGCGAGCTCTGGCGAGGGGAGCTGCCAAGCTGTTTGTGCAATATTTTAAAAGCTGATTTGCACAACATTTTAAAGCTGAATTGCTCCCGCTGCTGCCTCCTGGGAAAGTCTAATGAAAGGCAAATTATGCAAACTCTGTTCCCCAGTCCTGACTGCTCACCTCCGACTTGGACAGCGCTCTGGAGCTGTCAAGGGGTTTGAATCAAAATTTTGGGTAATTGTTTCCTGCTTGGAACAAGAACTTTTAATCTGCACCCTGGACTTGTTGCCTGGTATGTGGTAAAGGTCTTGATTGGTGACTCTGTGCCAGGAAACCCTGTGGTTCAGCCACTTTTTGTGGTTCCCCTCTTTGCTCCCATCTTCTCCTTCCTGCCACCTCTCCCTCTGGACTGAAGGTTTTCCCACCCATCAGACTCATAATGTGGTTGTACAAATGGATGAAACTAAGGATGTCCCATCCCTGGAAGTGTTCAGGATCAGGTTAGATGGGGCTTTGAGTAACCTGGTCTGGGGGAAAGTGTCCCTGTCCATGGTAGGGGGTTGGAATTTGGAATTAAATGTTCTTGAAGGTCCCTTCCAAGCCGAACCGTTCTGTGATTCTGTGAAATCCCATTTCCCAGTTCTGACCAGTTTAATGGATTTACAGCTTCATTTTCCTGCCTGTTCTCCACCCTCTGCATTCCCTGTGCAGCCCAAGCCAGCTGTTGTGGTGTTGCTTTCTCAGAAGATGCTGGGACCCCTCAAGGTTCCTTTTTGCTGCTCTCCATGTTCCTGCTCCAAGGATGGGTGGCCAGGTGGAGCTTCCCCACACTCACAGTCACCCACCTGAGGCTGCTGATCTTGATGACCCAAATTCCACTTGATTCCAGTGACCCAGCCTCTGGATTTAACCCTTTGCCTCCTGTGACTGAACAGGTACAGAGGGTGGAAACCTGGAGCAATCCTCCCATGAGAGCTCCTGCCGGTTCCTGGAGCCACCTGAGTTTCCAATCCCATTCAGAGCATGCCAAAATCCTTTAAAGGCCACTTAAAATCTATGGGCCATGAAGGGTTGGACTGTAAAATTGCAATTAGAGCCAGACAATTATCGGGTGACCATGTGCTTCCTCAAAGATGGAGCTGTTGAACGGAGCACTTGGAAATAAAAAAAAAGGAGGAAGAACCCTCAAGTGTTCATTCATTTGCATTTAGATGGATATTTAAGCACTATTAACAATGGATTTTTGATTTATTAATCCCAGCCCCTTTGAGTGACTCTGAGATTCGTGGGTGGCACCTCTGCCTCTTTTCTCTTTCCCTTGCCCCCAACTCTTCATGGCATGAAATAAGAGGGGAGAAGATCAGGGACTAATTTCTGTTGTGTTGGGTGCTGTGAGTGTGATTAATGAGCTTAGCACGGGCTGGGTAAATTGAAAGTTGAAATCAGAGAATGATTTGGGATTCTCTGGCTCTCCTCCAAGGGTATTCATCCCTTGGAGTAATTAGTGGCTGCTTAGCCCTGATGAAGTGAAAGCCCAGGCAGGATCTGGTCTCCTGCTCCCTCTTTCTCCTGCTGGGACAGGAGAGGAGTTGATAAATCCAGCCATGGTTGTTCATGTTCTTGTGCATCACCAGAGTTTTATTTCTCACCTGCCTTTCCCTGGTGCACGACAGGGATTTCATTTGGCAATGGGAACAGGGAGATAGAGCCAAGGTTTGTTACTGGTGGTGACAGCATCTTCATGTGTCTTTACAACTCCCTGAAAGGACATTTTAATGAGGTTGGAGTCAGTCTCTTCTCCCAGGTAACGAGTGACATGACAGGAGGAAATGACCTCAAGATGCACCAGTGGAGGTTTAGATTGGATATTAGGAAAAAATTCTTCACTGGGAAAGTGGTCAGGCTTTGGAACGGGCTGCCCAGGTGGAGTCACCACCCCTGGGAGTGTCCAAAAAATGTGTGGATGTGGCACTTGGGGATGAGGTGTAGTGGTGAACATGGCAATGGTGGGTCAGGAGTTGGGCTCGATGATCTTTTCCAGCCTTGACAATTCCATGGTTCTGTGGCTGCAGAGGAAGATGTGGGGCTATTTAGTGTTATAAACCAGTCCTGCTGCCCCATGGGGCTGGTGAATCTGGGTTCAGGCCATCAGAGCTGAGTTTGGGTGTTCTCTGAGCATGGGATCAGGTAAATGAGGAGAACTGGTGTGAGACGGAAAGGGACAGTCACAAACCACAGTGTGGGATGTCTGACAAGGGCATGGAGTGATGGGACAACGGGAAATGGCTTTAAAGTGAAATAAAGTAGGTTTAGATTGGATATTAGGAAGAAATTATTTACTGTGAGGGTGGTGTTGGAACCCTGGAAACTGGAATGCCCAGAAAAATTGTTGATGTCCCATCCCTGGAAGTGTCCAGGGCCAGGCTGGACAGGGCTTGGAGCAACCTGGGATAGTGGGAGGTGGCCCTGCCCATGGCAGGGGATTGGAATGAGATGTTTAAAGTGTCTTCCATCCCAAACCAGCCTGTGATCCTATAAAGGGTCTGGAGAAGCAACAAGGGCTGCAACAGGTGAGCACTAATTGTCCCCTCCTTGGTGACAGCAGGGTCCAAGCCAGCTGAGGGCTTGTATTTTAGCCCCTGGTGCAGGAGACAAAATCAGGGCATGCAGGTGTGAAATCCAAGCCCAGACACACAAGGAGTGAGATCCAGCAGGTCTGCATTGCCAGGGGAACCCTCATCCCACAGGGAACACCTGGCTCCATCCAGCAACTCCTCTGCTCCTCTGTCTCATTATAATAATTAAGTATTATAATAACCAGGCATTACAATAACTGATCTTAAGAGGCCTTTCCAAAGCTTCCAAAATATTTGCATAAAAGCTTTTCTGCTCTTGGAAGGGAATCTGTGGTTTTAATTCAAGGACACCCTCGGCTTCCCTGGGGAAAGATTGTTGCAGTAATTAAAGCCTTTCACCTACCTGACTTAGGAAATGCAAACCTCGCTGTTTAGGAAGGTGACCTGTGCCAGCAAGGTTAGGCTTGGAGAACAAAACAAACACTGCCTCAGCTCTGGGGTGAGGTGAAATCACCTGGAAACTCGTGGTATCCTAAAATACAGCTCCCAGAGGCTGAGGACAATCCTGCTCATGGGACGTTTTCAGACAGGAACTGCTTGAGGGGTAGGGTGTGGGTTGGTCCTGGAGGTGGTCACACAGAGCCACAAACCACTGGGAGAGTTTTGAAGTGCCAGAGCAAGTTTTTGGGGGGTGTTTTTGTTAATTTGCTTTGCCTGGAACAACTTAGAGGAGCCCTGAAAATATCCTAGAAGGAGGAATTGTTTGTATAATTTTTTCATAGGGTAATTGTACTCTTTGGTGTTTATGGTCCCGATACACTGTGAATCTTGAAGTGCAGCTGTTTTACTTGAAATTCCCGTTTTTTTGGGTGGGATATCCAGTGTCTAAACTGCAGAATCCCAAGCTGTCTGAATTCCTGACTGCATGTCCTACAGGATAAAAGGAAAGTCCTTGCAAGGCAGCACAAGGAGCAGGATGTGGCATGAATTCCATGGGCTTCTCACCACTTGTTGAAAGAGAAAGGCATGAACTTTTATTTACTCTGCTTTTTGTGATTCCAGCCTTGCTGGTCTGATTCCCTTTGGAGGGCATGTACAGCTCCCTTTGTTCCTCTACTCCCCACCACCAGAAATGTGTCACACAGGACTTCTTATCTCTAACATCCCACAGAAATAATTTTGCTAATCACATCAGTTAATCCATCTCCCAGTGCCTGTCTTTTGAAGAAAAGCTGTCCAAAGTCAAGAAACAGCTTCTCTTTTCCCCTGTCTGTCACCCAGAGCAGTAATGACCCTGCCAGAGCTGTAGATCAGGCAGTCACAGCCTGTCTGTGCTGGCAGGGATAAATAATTCCCCCAGATACAGACACTTCACAGAATCACAGAATGCTTTGGCTTGAAAGGACCTCAGAGATCATCGAGTTCCACCCCCCTGCCATGGCCAGGGACACCTTCCACTAGCCCAGGTTGCTCCAAGCCCCATCCAGCCTGGCTTTGGACACTTCCAGGGATGGGGCAGCCACAGCTTCTCTGGGCAGCCTGTGCCAGGGCCTCGCCACCCTCACAGGGAAGAATTTCTCCCNCATGTGATCCCACACATGTGCTGGTGTTTGCCAGTCCTCCTGTTCCAGCTCCATTGCCCTTCATCACTTCAATTCCCAACATCTTCAGCTGCAAATCCTGCCTTTCCCAAGTGCTCCTGTGGATGTGCTGTGGGGATGGCAGTGGGGGAAGAAAGCATCGTGCTGGCTGCACAGGGCCATGCAGGGAGGTTAATTTGAATATTCCCATTAGTTCCCATGTGTTAAACCCAGTTAGAAGTATCCCTTAATTCAGCCTGTCTGACTGCACTCGCAATGTGCAACCAGGCAGATGGAATTGTGGTCCCAGGAGCCNATTCCTGTCCCTCCACCCCTTGTCCAAAGTCCCTCTCCAGCACTCTTGGAGCCCCTTTAGGCACTGGAAGGGGCTCTAGGGTGCCCTTGACACTTTCTTTTTTCCACACTGAGCACCCCCAGCTCTCCCAGNAAGCATCGTGCTGGCTGCACAGGGCCATGCAGGGAGGTTAATTTGAATATTCCCATTAGTTCCCCTGTGTTAAACCCAGTTAGAAGTATCCCTTAATTCAGCCTGTCTGACTGCACTCGCAATGTGCAACCAGGCAGATGGAATTGTGGTCCCAGGAGCCTTTTTTCTAGCCCTGGGTGAGAGCAGACAAAACAGGGCAATGCAGTGAAGCCCAGCCACACCTCCAGAGCTTGAGGATTTCTCCCTGCTCAGCCTGGGCTCTGGGGCTGCTGGGAGCACAAAGAAGGACAGATTTCAGGGGGCTGTTTTGCCACACACCTCCCTTGTTACGAGGACACCTTTTCCTGGGAGTTGTTACCTGGATTCCAGGTGTTTCAGGGAAGACGTGGCAAATTCTGTCAGCAGAGCACGGGGCTGTGTCCATCCCTGTTTGGGACAGGGGTTAAACTCCTTTGGCCTTTGCTGAGCTGCTTCCCAGTGGTCAGAATTGTCCATGGAATTGGGAAAGCAGGTGCTGGATTGTTCTCCAGTGCCTTTCACAGCACAGGGTGCAGGAGAAGCTGAGCAGGAGAACACAGGGCTTCTGCTGCCTGCCAGCAGAGCAGGACTTAATGGCTTTTGACAGAAGGGAAAAGGGGAGAGGACAGAGGATTCAGAGGCTCTGAATCAAATGCTCCCTTGTTTCCCTAGCAAAGGGGTCAGGAATATGGGTGGAATAAATGAATTCTCTCTGCAGACCTGGCAGAAGACAGACACTGACACCTGGAGGATGCTCCCACTGGGAAGGGGCTTTGGGTTCAGTGATGTGATCCCCAACCTCAGCTCAGTGCTGAGGGTGAGAGCTGGAGCCTCATGAGGTTCAGGATGGTTTCTGTGTTCACACGTGTTTGTGCTGTTTGTTCTGGAAAAAAAAAAAAAAAAAGCACCAGAAGCAGCTGAGAGCTGAGGGGCTCAGCCTGGAGAAAAGGAGGCCCAGGGGGGACCTTCTGGCTCTCCACAAGTCCCTGACAGGAGGGGGAAGCCAGGTCAGGGTCAATCTCTTCACCAAGGTAACAAGCAACAGGACAGGAGGAAACAGCCTCAAGTCACACCAGGGGAGGTTTAGGTGGGATATTAGGGAAAATTACTTCATGGAAAGAGTAGTCAAGCCCTGGAACAGGCAGCCCAGGGTGGTGGTTGAGTCACCAGCCCTGGAGGGATTTAAAAGATGCATAGATGTGGCACTTGGGCTTGAGGTTTAGTGGTGAACATGGCAGTGCTGGGTCAGGAGTTGGGCTTGAGGATCTTTTCCAACCAACAATTCCATGATTCTGTGGCTGCATCCCTGTCTTGCCTGCGCCCTTGCCAGCTCTCCTGGAGCCACCCTCATGGACAGGCCAGGCTGCTGAGGGTGGCTTGTGATAGAAATCCAACTTGACTTCCCAGAGTGCATGAGGGGAGCCCAGGCTGTAACAACACAGCCCAGGCATCTCTGTGTGTGCTGGTGGAGAGCTTTGGATCACAGCTCCAGGCTTTGAAGTGTGGGGGGAAAGGCAGGTTGGGGAAATCTGCCTGATTTTGGTGTGCTCCAACTCCAGTGGCTCAACAGGCAACAGGGTGCAGCTTTGAACCAGCTTCAAGGCAGGCTCAGGTGCACGGAGGAGACACAAAGAGCTGCACCAGCAGAACGCTCTGCACCCTCTGTGTGTGAAATTCAGAGTGGAGTTACTTTATCTCCATGTGCTTCTTTGCTGGATTGGTTTAGTCTGCCTTTATGGGCAGAAGAAAGTCTGCCTGGGTACAGAGCACCACTTTCCAAATGGTTCTTGTTGGAGTCCAGGGCACAAAGGATACTTCTCTGCCTGTCCCGAGAAGCCCTGACTCTCAAAGGAACACTGCTTTTAACCTTTGTCCCTGGAGAAAGTTACCAAGGCTTTGGGATGAGTTAGAATCCATGGGTGTATGAACTAGGTATGTATACTAGTATGTAGTAATGTAGCTTATCACAGTGTGAGAAATTTAGTGTTTTAAAATTTAATATGAGAGTGGATAGGAGGCAAGATGGAGGATTTTGGGCATTGTCTCATTTCCTTCTTGTTCTTCTTTGGTTCCATTTTCTGTAGTATTGGTGGCATAAAATTATTGGTTAGAGAAAGCCACAGTGTAGGTGTTACATGAATAGATTAATAAGAGTTATTGGTAGAAAAGTAGAAACAAAGTACGTTTTAGAAGGTAATTGAACTAAACAGCTTAAAAAGCCCTTGAATCTGGGTGCCAGGGCTCCATTTTGTGCCTTGCTTCTTGCACGCTCAGTCTGGCATGTGCACGGTGTACTGAACTTCTGATAAGAGAAAAATAAACAACAGCCTAAAGACCGAGAAATCCAGAGTCCTGCTCGTTTTTCATCCCTGGCACAGAACTCACAGGGAAACCCCCTCCAAGGACCCACAAGGAGGGTTCCCACTCTTGTTGGTTCCACCAGAAACCCGACAGTTTTGTCTGTAAACCTGCAGCTCTTACCAGGTCTGTATCCTGGAATATTGAAATTTGGGATCTATATCTGGAATATTGGCTTTGCTAGGAGCTGAGGGCTCCAGAGCAGCCTGTGCATGATTTGAGGAAGGTGTGTTATGACCACAAGTGCCTCAGGACCAGGGCTGGACAAAGCCCAGACCATCAGCACTAGGTAGATGTTTGAGCAGGTGATGTTTTATGTGACACAAGAAGTTTCCCCATCAAGCTTCTTTGCTCAACTTCCTTGCAAGACTAAGGCAAGTTCAGATGAACTTCTTAAAATGCCTCATTTTTTTAATGAACCCTTGAACTGCAAGCCAGAAACACAGCAGTATCCACCACAACCAAAATAAATTTTGTATTTCTGAAGTTCCATCATAGAATCAGAGAATGGTTTGAGTAGAGAGGGACCTTCAAGATCATCCCATCCAACCCTGTTCCATGAGCAGGGACATCTTCCACTAGCCCAGGTTGTTCCAAGCCCTGTCCAGTCTGGCTTTGGACACTTCCAGGGATGGAGCAGCCACAGCTTCTCTGGGCAACCTCTGCCAGGGCCTCAGCACCCTCACAGGGAAGAATTTCTCCCTAATATCTAATTTTATCTATTTTGTCCATTCCAGTCCCAGACACCTCACTCTTATTATGGGATTCCATGGGAAATGGTCAGGGTGCAGGTTCTTGAGTCCGTGCCATCGCTCAAAGGTGATGGACTGGCAGGATGGACAAGGTAGGACTGATGGATGTGCTGGAAAAGGCTCCAGAACTGGCACCCTGTGAATAAGGATGGGGAAGGTTTGCCCCTGTTTTAAAAAGGAGAAAAGGACTTGAGTTCATTTTCACCTGACTGCTTGTGCACCATGCTAGAAGATGAAATGTTCTGCTAAAACAGCAGCAAAAAGAGGCCACAGTGCCCAGGATGCAGCCCTTGTCTAATGATGAACTTTCTGTGTGTCTGAGCAAATCAGTGTAAGCTTTGTGCCTCAGTTTTCCCTGAGCCTGCTGTGCTAAATAACATCAGACAGCTCCTCGAAATGTCAGGAAATCTGGGAGCAAGGAGCTCCTTTTAGTGAGCAAAAAGAAGTATTCCTATTTATCACTGAGAACTGGTTAGCTAAAGGTGAGTTTGATGGTCAGACTGGTCACCCAGAGGAGCTGCCATCGTGTTTTTTGTTCTGTGTGGGCAGGGAGTGTCACCACATGAATTTTGGTCTTTGTGAGGTGGAATGAGGACACTCAGGGCCATCACTGTGAGATTGCTCACGTGAGAGTACAACACACCAACCTGTGCATCCCACCTGAGCCCTCCGTGGCCTCTGAGCCCCATGGCAGAGAGGATTAGCAAAAACATGGAATATCCAGCCTGCTCTGACAGCCAACTCCATGTGGAGTTCCACAGATTCTCCCAGTGGCCGTCCTGGAAGGCAATTTGCAAAACTCCTGGAGAGGACAAATCCTCTGTGTCCTGTCCATCAGATTTATTTGGATGCACTTTAACCCTCAGTCAGTAAAATAAGTGTTGCAGCGAGGTCAGGAAGCCAAATTTCACGGAATAGAACAATTTTCAGACTTGTCAAGGCTCTTTTCAGAGCTTTGCAAATCCTTTAATTCAATTACAGCCCTGACCAGTTGGAAGATGAGTGTTCATCTCCCAGAGCTCCCTTCTGCTTCAGGCCAGAGCTGCATCTCCAGGGGGTTTAATGGACATGTGGAATGTTGGTGGGATGTCAGGAGGGGGTTTGCTGCTTGTCTCTGAGGGAATAAATTCACCCTCTGCCAGAGCCTGGTGCATGGCAGGGTGAGGGTGGGGAGGCCCTGGCACAGGTTGTCCGGAGAAGCTGTGGCTGCTCCATCCCTGGAAGTGTCCAAGGCCAGGTTGGACAGGGCTTGGAGCACCCTGGGCTAGTGGAAGGTGTCCCTGCTCATGGAAAAGGGTTGGAATGAGATGATCTTTCAGGTCCCTTCCAACCCAAACCACTCTATGATTTTATGGTGGTGGCCTGAAGCCTGAGCCAGCAAGAACCTTGATCTTTCCAGGTTTGAGGAGAGCCTTTCTTGCTGCTGAGGATGGAAGTGCAGGCAGCAAAATGGGTGGGAAGCACATCAGTCCCTCTCATTTTTGGGTGATGGATCCAATCCACCACCAGCCAGCCAAGAAGACAAAAATGGAAAGGGTCATAATTGCACTGATGAGTGATGGGCTGTGCCCAGAACCAGAACTGTGTCATTTTCAGGTAGGGAAGGAGAAATCAGGGAGTGATTTATTCTCTGTCACCCAGGAGGAGCAGAGCAGAGCCACAACTCAGCTCTGCTGCCCTCTCTCACAGCTCTGCTGGTGGCTCTGAATAAAAGTTAGCTGTGGCCTGTATTGGGAGAAAAGAGCCCAGAGAAGCTGGGATCCAAGAGAATGCTATTCCTTTTTAGCTGTGGTTATTATTTATTCAATGGTGTGTAGAGCTCATATGTTAAATCTTAAGGAATGCTTCAAACCTCAGCAAGGCTCCTGACAGCTTCAAGGGCACTGCACAGGATTATCCCACAGATTATCAATATGCATGTGATTTTTTTTCACCCATAATCCTAGGCTGGGGCCTGGGCAAAGCACTGTCGCAGGTTTTTTGGCTGTCAGCTGGGATATCTTTACCTTTAATCTTCCATGCAAGCCCAATTTGAAGCTGCAGTAATGTATCTGTAATGCTGCTGGGAATTGTGTTCAGACAGATCTTTTCCAGTCCTGGTATCCCATGTATTGGTCAGAACAGTGCTGGAGAGTTTCCTGACATTTAAAATATGTTCCAAAGGACTGTTTGGTTACTGGTAGTGATGGGGGAGGCAGAACTCTGTGATGCAAAACCTAAAATGCAGGCAGCTTCAAGAAAAAGGTGTCTCCAGAGCTGCTGCACATGGAACAGCACAAGGAGTGTGGAGGGAGCTCCCTGTGTCCAATATCACAGCAGGATCTGGGTCCTGGCTGGGAAAATCATCCTTCAGCTACAAGGGTACCTGGAGGGAAGGGATTTTTGATGCCTGGGGTGTGATTTAAACATGTCCAAGACACAGAGATCCAGAGTGAATGCAGGGAGAGGGAAAGCAGACACATGGCTGTGGCTGTGTTGCAGCCCAAGGATTTTTTTCAGTACTTAAAGTTGCACTGATGAGTGCCAGGAGAGAATCTGCTGCTCCTCCCCAAGAGAAACAGCTCAGGGTGAGGGGGGAGATTGAAGATGTTTTTCATGAGACACCTGAACAGTGCAGGGGGAAGAATCTCAGAACTGCTATTGGAATGGAATGGAATGGAATGGAATGGAATGGAATGGAATGGAATGGAATAGAATAGAATAGAATAGAATAGAATAGAATAGAATAGAATAGAATAGAATAGAATAGAATAGAATAGAATAGAATAGAATAGAATAGAATTTTCAGTTACAAGGGACTTAAAACAATCATCAACTCCAACTGCCCGACCAGTTCAGGGCTAACCAAAAGTTATTAAGAGGGTTTTCCAAATCCCTCTCAAACACTGACAGGCTTGAGATATATACCACCTCTCTGGGAAAGCCTGTTCCAGTGTTTGACAACCCTCTGTGTAAAGAAATACTTCCTAAAATTCAATTTGAAGTGATGGTGAGATGCATTCCACCACGGCATTCCCAGGAATATCCTGTTTGTGGACAAAGATGGTTTTGATTTTTTTTTTTTTCCCCAGGTAGCTATAAAAAGAACTCCCCCTCTCCACCCCTGTTTCTGGAGGGCTGCTGTGTTTGTCTCCACTCAGGCATCAGCACCTCACAAGTGTTGTTAGAAACGATATCACAGCAGCGGGCATTTCCCGGCCTCCCAGCTCATTTCTACCCAACAAGTGCAAGAGATGCTTTTGCTAATTGCCAGCTCTGCCAGCTCCTCCTGGGATCTGGGAGGCAGCTGAGATTGTCCTGCCTGTTCTCTCCCCAGCAGCAGCAGAGAGCTGCAGCCTGTGATCCAGGACTTGGATGACTCCTATTGCTGTCATGCCCGAGCATTTCGCAGCTTTCAATGCGCTGTTATTGCAACTGGAGCTGAACAACAACAAAAAAAATCTCCTTTTCTAGGTCACTTACAGCTCTGAATTTTCTTTCACATTTGCCTTTACCCAGATTAGTGTTTTTTGGAGGGGTGTTGGTCCAATGACAAGTGTCACTTTGCTTTGGAGGCTTGCAGGGGTGAGACAGCCTCAAAATGGAGCAGAACTGACAGGAACTCTCAGAACATTTTCTGCTGCTCTGAAGCAGGAGCGATGTGGGAAGCCTCTCTCAGGTCTCCTGAACAAGGAGCATTTATTTTTGTCCTCCTGGCCTCCCTCCCTCCCCAGAAAAGCTTTCAGGAGAGGTGGCCTGGGAGCCCCCAGCTTGTGAGCAGTGCTCCCTCACACTGACACCGCCTGTCATCTCAGGAAAGAAAGGAAGATCAAACAGGGGGATGGAGTGGGAGCTGTCACATCCACTGTACTTTTCCTGCTCAATTCTGTTACCCTTGGGCAGGTGAAGGCTGGGACCAGCAGCTTCATCCCTTTGGTCCTAACCTACCTGTCTGCTCGCTGCTCAGTCTGTGTGGATGACCTTGATTTAGTGTTGGCAGGGACATTTCGGAGGGGCTGGCGAGAAAACAGCCAGATTTACACCTCAGCACTCTGGTTTCCAAACTTTTTTTTCCTTTCAGGACTCCTGAGTGTCAAACTAAATGTTCTGATCTACTTTCTCCGCACACTCAGAGCCCCTTTGATTTCCAGACTCTGTCTCTCTCCCCAGCTTGTTCTGCTTCCTTGGTGGCTCCAGAAAGTTTCCTCTCTGCAAAATCTTCACTGTTTATTCATTTATTCCTTATTCTGATGCTTATCTGCTTCTCTCCTCTGGACATTCCCCTCTGCCCACCTTCCTGGCTGGGAGGGAAGGAGCTGTAGCAGCAGGAATCTCCCTTTTCCCACCCTGTGTGATCTGATCTCCTCCTTTGGAGATTCCTGGCTCCAGGTGCCAGCTTGGCTTTCGGAGAAAGCACCCTGGCAATGAGCAGTCCTGAGCCAGAGGATAAAAGCTTCCTGCTGGGATTCTGCATTTCATCTGTGATGGTGACACTGCCTGGCTTTATCCCTGTGCTCCCTGCCTCCCCATGCTCCCTGGCAAAGGGAGTGCCAGGAGGGCTGAGTGCATTCAGTTGTTATTGGCTTCATCCATGAGGTGTCAGTGAGGCTCAGGGGGACTTTTGAATTTCCCAGCTTGGGAGCTGTAGACCCAATCCTGATCCCTGCACCACAAGCCTTTGAGCAGCAGGAGCTGGTTCTCCCTCTGGAAGGATGTTCCAGAGTGGAAGCAGAGCCCAGGGAAGCTGTTCAGGTCTGCAGGAGGTGCAGAGAAGAGGCTGAAACGATCACCCTGCCAAGGGAGGAGGCAGAGACAGATGTGTTTGGCACTGGTTTATGTGCATTTTACTGCTGGGCAGGTTGTGGGGGGTGGATAGGCAGGAAATAAAGGACATTTCAGCCCTACGACTGTGCCTGCTGCTGCACCATCAGCAATTCCTGCAAGAAAGGCCACTCCCGATGCTGCAAAGCCCAGACAGGACAGCAGAGACATTTTTCAGTAAAAATTGCTTTAGCCAGCACAGTCATCATTGGTGCTGCCTTATAATTGGCAAGTGTTTAATTAGATGAGGAATATTCCACATCTCCTCACTAAGTGGGAAGTCAGAAACTCCCCTTGGGATGAATGCTCTCCCAAACCTGTCACTGCACCTCAGCTGAACCTCAGCACATAAAGCACAGCAGACAGTTGAGTGTGAGTTTGCACAGATGCTGCAACATCTGTCCAGTTTGGGAAAGGTGGGTGGCTGAAGGTAGGGGTGTCACTGAAAGTGGGAATGGAATAGAGTGGAGTGGAGTGGAGTGGAGTGGAATGGAATGGAGTGGAATTAATAGAATAGAATAGAATAGAATAGAATAGAATAGAATAGAATAGAATAGAATAGAATAGAACAAAAGCCAAGTCCACTGCCTGGGTTTTTTGAGGAACTCTTTGTCCTTGCTAACTCCAGATGTACAGAGATACAGCAGGATGGGGAGGAGAGAGGAGAAAGCCTAATGAAGAAACACTGCTGCAAGTAGAGAGGTTTCCACCAGCTTGTATTTCTGCAAGCCGTTTTCGTTAGCAGAAAGTGGCTTTGAAAGGTTTTGAAAGCAATCCCTCTTTGCATGAGCTCCAGAGGGGCCAGCAGAGCCTTTGGGTACCAGCGTGGCTTTGGTTAAACACATTTGCAGAAGCAAAGCTGGGAAATGACTCCCCCTCCTCCCCCGTGACCTGCTTTCCTGAGAAAAGCACGAGCAGATCCGTGTCGCCCCGCTCAGCACCTGCTCCTTATTCCTGCTCCTTGCAAAATTGCCGGGGTGCTGAGTCTCCCCGCCTTTCCTCCCAGACATCCATGGCAGAAAAGCAGGAATTAGAGCAGACCCGACCACAGTCATGCAGTCCACTTAAAACCACTGGGATTGCATGGCAGGGGAAATCTTCCTGCAGGAAAACCTCTGCCAGCTTTGCAGGTCTGGAGCTTGATTTGTGTTTGCAGCTCCTGCCCATGCGGGCGGGAGAAGGGAAGTTTGCTCTGCTGCTTTCTAGCTTCACTACAACCCTCTGCCTTGCTGCCAGTGGCTCCCTGCATCCCTGAATCCCTGCATCCCTGCATCCCTGCATCCTCACAGCTGCCAAGCTGTGACAAGGTACCGTTCTGGCAGCCTGAATCCAGCTGCCTCCCTGCCGCTGTATTCCCACTCCTCCCGAGGGATCTCACCCTCTTCCCTCTGATCCATCCGGGCCCTGCCCACCGGGGAGATGTTTACATCGACCCCCTGGTGGGAAAACATCAGATCAACCCCCAGGAGGGCTGGGAACGGCTTGTTCAAGGAGAGGGGGCAGCGCGATCTTAAAACATCAGCATTTATTTATTTATTAGCGTTTATTTAGCCACGACTGCGCCAGCCCCCTCACTGCATTAGCATCATCTCGATTTCCCACAGGTCTCCTCCCCTTGTGCAAATGCAAATCCAAAGCAAAACCTCTGGATTCTTTTCTACACCCACGTAAGTAAGGGCAGGAATCACACCGGTCCCATCAGAGTGGGTTTTTACCGTTTGCTTTGCATTTTATTTGCCCCCTCCTTCCCAAAACTTGTAATGAAGCAGCATTTCATGTGACAGGACATTTATGGCTGCTCCAGGCACAGCATAGCAATGAGGTGGTGGTGCAGCATCCCTGATCCAGGATCCAAATGACCTTCAGGAGCAGGCAGATGTTGCTTTCCGAAATTCGAGCTGGGAACGAGGGAGGCATTCCATGCGTTCAAGGAGCTGCCAGCTCAGCTTCACTTGGCTGCTCCGCTCCCATGAAATGCTCATTTCGTGGAGTGCAGAGGAAAAGGAGGCCAAAGGGAAAGGAAGGACCAAAGGGAAGCAGCGGCAGGGAAAAAAGTGCAGCGAGCTGAGCTCACATTGACTAAACCTTCTCATCTTCAGAGCAGCATCCCCGTGTCCGTGTGTGGGTGTGTACCTGTGCTGTCCCACTCTCACCTGGCTCAGAGCTCTCTGATGTCTGGCTGGAGGCTTGAAGTGCATGTTGAGTTTGATTTTGATGTTCCCCTGAGGTTCTGCTCATGGGAATGCTGCCAGGAACAGCAAGGCTCAAGGCTGTGTTTGTCTCAGGAGAAGGCTTGTACCATAAGGGACAGGTTCACACAGCCAGGTCGTGGCTGCCCCATGCCTGGAAGTGTCCAAGGTCAGGTTGGATTCAGCTTTGAGCAACCTGGTCTGATTTGGTCATTGCTCATTACAATGAGCTTGAAATGCCCCTTCCAACCCAAACCATTCCATGCTTCTTTTGTGGGTGCTCCTAAGTCCGCATCACCCAGGAAACTCTCATCAGAATGTTTGAAAAAAGCACCTCGGAGTTTTAAAAAGCTGAACCTCACGACCCCATTCAGTTCCTTCACGCCCCTCACTCTCCCAGGAACAGGGTGTTAGATGCTCCAGTGGAAAATGTGAGTTGCTGGTGCTAAAAGGAGGTGGCAATGCATGAGAGACCTTTCTCCCGGCGATCCCGGAACGGGAATGTGCAGCAGTGCAAAAACCTGATGTGCTTGATGGGACGAGGATCCTCTGCTCCCAGGGTTGGAGCCCAGGGGTGAACCTGCTCCACCTGCCCCAGTTTGATGGGGATGTTGGCTGAGCTGTCTCTTCCTTTGGGCTGTGAAGGAGCAGGTGTGAAAGGTGCACCCCCATGTCGAGCTCACCCACCGTTCCTTTGGAGCTGGCTGGCAGGAGATAAATTAGGAAATGCTCAGTGAGCAGACAGCCCCAAAGGGCTCAGCAGCTCCCCTGGATTCAGAATTATTTGAAAATACCCCCAGAATTTATCTGTACAGTGCCAAACCCTTCTCTAATACTGCTTGCATCCCCTCTCCTTTACTTCAGTTTTTTAGGGTGATTGCTTTTCCTTTGCTCTTAATTCCCCTTCTCAGCTGGAAACACCGGAGCGTGAAGCCATCCAGAGTTCTTAGTCCAGATATCTCTGTTACTGTGATCCAGCTGCATCTGTGAAAGCTTTATTCTTAGGAGATTTGTGTGGGTTTTGTGAAATGCATTGAAGCAATTTGTACCTTTAAAGGGCCACATTTCCATCTTGGTTACGGTTAATCTTTAATCCAGCATCTTCATCTTTGCCTGCAGCACCTTAATTTTGCTTCTTGATTTAATTTCTTTTACCGTCTGCTACCTCCTCCCATTCCCAGCCCCTCTGTCATCCGCCTGATTTATTTTTCTTTGTCTCTTTATCCTCTAGCCCTGTGCTCAGCCATTAAAATGTTCTGATTTAGGTTTCTGAGAAGCAGCATCCCCTGGAGCCAGGGTTTTGGTAGCAGGAGAGCCATCCTTCTTCCCAACCTGGCCCTGGGGCCTCCTGCACTCTCGGAGACAGGGCTGGGATATTGGCAGCACTGTTTGTTTGCTCTTTTGGGAAATGCTGTTTAGAGGTAGACAGGAGGCAATCTGCCTGTCTCCATCCTTGGCTTTGCCATGGAAAGGTGGGAAGAGCATCAAGATGGATATCTCAGAGAGGGGGAGGCTGAAAAACAGAGGACACAAGGGACAGGAGGTCTGGACAAGAGCTGGGACTTGCAGGCTCTCTGTTCAGAGCTAGCAACAAACTTCCATCTCCCTCTCTCCTTTCAGTCTCATGAAAGGAGATGGGGGAGATTTTGGGTTCAAAATCCCCATGTGGAGAATCCTACTGGCCAATTCCAGGGTTTGGTGTGATCAACCACAGGATGATGGTTGTGGTCATGTGAATCCTTCTGCTCCCCTGAACTCTGTCTTTTGATGATGGATATTTCAGGATTTTGAATTTCTGGATTTTGAAGATGGATATCTCAGAGAGGGGGAGGCTGAAAAACAGAGGGCACAAGGGACAGGAGGTCTGGACCAGAGATGGGACTTGCAGGCTCACTGTTCAGAGCTAGCAACAAACTTCCATCTCCCTCTCTCCTTTCAGTCTCATGAAAGGAGATGGGGGAGATTTTGGGTTCAAAATCCCCATGTGGACAATCCCACTGGCCAATTCCAGGGTTTGGTGTGAGCAGCCATGGGATGATGGTTGTGGTCATGTGAATCCTTCTGCTCCCCTGAGCTCTGGCTGAGGGCTGGTTTGGGAGCTCTGATGGATTTTAGGCTCAGTTGGGGTCATCCACGGAGTTGGAAATGCTGAGCAGTGAACAGGACATGTGAGAACAAAGGATGTGAGTGAGATATCTCCTCCCAGGTGTTTGCATTGCTCTCCCAGCCTTTAATCCAAGTGCATTTGTACATCCTTGAGCAGCCAAAGGGAGTGTTTCCAGCTCGTTCACTGCCGGCTGCAACATCCTACATTTCTATTGGCACCTGCTACACTCAGCAAAAGCATTCCCTACCTTGTTTTCCCATTTTTCCCATTTTTTCCATGAGGCTTGAGCATGGGACCATGATGCCCAGGTGCAGGAGATGGTGGATCCTGCTAATGGACTCAGTTGCTTGGAAGATTTTCCCTGGAATATTTTTGGCACGTGTGACAAAGCTGCTGCTCATCCCTTGGATACATTGATTGTTGTTTTCTGTGAAAACAGGAAAATTTCCCAGTTTCTCAGGAGTGATCATAGGATGACTGGCTGTTACTCAGGGCAGAGAAAGAGGATTGCCTGGACCAGCTACAGGTTAATTCCTGATGTGGAGCCACATCCTTTTCTAAACAGAAAAGCAGAGCCGCATCTTTTGGGCCATGATCCAGTTTGATCCTTCCTAGCTGGAGAAGGAATAACTGCAAAACCAGCCCCAAGTCTCTGGCATCTTGTGGTAATTGGGAAATTACAGCAGGAAAGCTGACATGGAAGTGGAGGGAGAGAGCTGAACATCCTCGTGTCCAGCTGGAACGTGCACACAACACGTTTGCTCAAACAGGCAGTTTCAGGAGGGTCCTGCAGGGTGGTACAACAGCCCAGCCCTGGCTCCGGTTCTTGCCATGCAGGACCTGCCAAAACATTTCCATGAAAGCTCAAGGACACCCGAGGAGCTGCCCCTGGAGAGAAGCATCCTGCAAGGCCTGGATAAGCAGCTGTGAATGTCACCTAGGGGTGGGAGGGAGGCAGATCCATCACTCACTGCTCTCACCTTGTCCTCTGCTGGAAAGCAGCCCTCTGTGATAATGAGGGCAGCCAGCCTCCTGCTCATCCTTCCATCCCCCTTTTTTTCCCACTGATACACTTCCCTCCACTTGGAAAAGTCGGCTTCACAAAGTCCCAACCTCTGCTTACAATATTTTCACAGTAGCTCCTGTTTTTGCCTTTTTCCCAAGGTGATCTTGATACCCAATGAGTTTAGGCAAGACAGGGAATTGGTTGAATCACCAACACTGGAGGGATTTAAAAGATGTGTAGATGTGGCACTTGGGGACACAGTTTAGTGGTAGGTTTTGCAGTTCTGTGTTATCAGTGGATCTTCAACATCTTTTTCGACCCAAACTATTTGATGATTCTATCATATTTATTGTTCTGATACTCTGGTGTAGCAGATACAATCCAATGGGGCAGCTTCGCCCCAAAATATATCTTATTTATAAAATTTATTTAGAATATTACACAATTTTTATTTTATTTATAAATCTTACTTGCAATCTTACTCCTAATTCCTAATCTAGGAGTTATGGCCTGGATTTCTTACGCTGAAGGGATTCCAGAAATGCTGTAAAGGTATTTTTTGGCTCTGGGTAACAACAAGAAATTTAAGAGCAGAGGATAAAGACTTGGATGCATAAATTGTTGATCTGTTGTGGAAATAGACTGAAAGGAGCTTGTAGTGAGGTGGGTGTCAGATATTTCTCCCAGGTAACAAATGACAAGATGAGAGGAAACAGCCTCAAGTTGCACCAGTGGAGATTTAGGTTCAATATTTTGAAAAATTTCTTTGTGGAAAGGGTGGTCAAGCATTGGAAAAGGCTGCCCAGGGAAGTGGTGGAGACACCATCCCTGGGAGAGGTCAAAAAATGTGTGGATGTGGCACTTGAGGACATGCTTTAGTAGTGTACATGGTGCTGGTTGATGGTTGGATTTGATGATTTTAAGGATCTTTTCCAACTTTAAAAATTCAGTGATTTGATGATTCCGTGGAAGCAGTCCAAGGTCATCTTCTGCAGCCACCACCATGAGCTGACCTGATGATAGCATCGTTTGCAGTGTGGCTAAATACGAGAATTCTTTTCCTTTTTTCTTCTTAATGCCATGAAGCTGAGGGATTATAGGGAGCTGTCGGCTTTTCTGTTTCTGTTTCACAGGGTTCTGTAGAGGAGCTGGAAAACATCATCCTTTTAAAGGAAAAAAAATCCACAAGACAAAAAGACTTCAAATATGCCTTACAGAAAAAAAAAAAAGCAAACCCCAAAAAAACCACCCCAAAACCAAAGCAAACAAAAAAACCCCTTCATGATACTTCAAGTTCTGATCCTAACTAGATGCTGTGGGAGCCACCAGATTTGTAATCATTAAACAACCACTAGAACTGGGGTAATTCAATCACAGAATGGTTTGGGTTGGAAGGGTTCTTAAAGATCACCCAGTTCCAAGCCCCTGCCTTGGGACACCTTCCACCACCCCAGGTTGCTCCAAGCCCCATCCAGCCTGGCCTTGGACACTTCCAGAGATGGGTCAGGAAGGAATATTCCCATGAGTTTTGTGATCAGGGGCTTTTGAACGGCTTTGGAACATTGTGATACCTCACAGGGATTTCCACATTAATTTCTGACTTGGACACCAAGGACACAAGGGAGAAACTTTTATGTGTTTATGTGCCTTTGGTCTCTCCATTCCTCCTAGGCCATGGTATCACATTTTCTGTATGAAAATCCTGACACGTTCAGGATTGTTCAGCGGAATATTGGGTGGGACAGAGGAATCCTTCTGGGGGCTCATCCCAATGAAATATCTGTCCTGTGGGAAAGAACTTTGGCAGGGGAACACAAGGAAATTGGCTGTGGGCCCAGTGGCAGATTTCTCCCCGATCCCACCCTTCCTTGTGCACTGAATCATAAAACCACAGAATGGTTTGGGTTGGGAGGGACCTTAAAGATCACCCAGTTCCAGGGACACCTTCCTAGACCAAACTGCTCCAATCCAACACAACCTGGATTGAAGCAGCTCCTTGGAGACCAAGCCATGGCACAAGTTTTTCCTTCGAGAGATGATTCCTGCATTTCAGGCCTTCTTCTGGAGCAGTGGAGCAGGGTTCTCAGGAGGGAAAGTGCTCATTAATTCCCCACCACAGGCTCTGGATTTGAAAGGCAGAATGCAAACCCAGGAGGCTGATGGTGGTGGGAAGTGCTGAGCTGCCTCTCCGGTGGGATGGCCTGGCCTTGTGATGAGAATCATCAGAGCTCAGCGTCAGCTGCACTTCTGGTGCTTGAAAAGATTATCTCCAGATAATCTTCGGGGTATTTAGCCAGCCATATGCTTTATTTCAATGGTAATATCTATTTCTTTGTGCGTTTGAACATTGTTTATGTTAATTAAGGCTTCAGACTAGAGGCTGCATATGGGCTGTTTCTTCTTTTTCTATTTTTTTTTTTTTCCTGGGCCTAATTTGCAGATAGAAAGTAACCTTGTCCCCTGAAAATGCTGCAATTCAGTTTGCTGTGCTCATGAATTCACAGCTGGGCAAAGGGCTTGCTTGTCATCTCCTTATATCTTTTCCTGTCCCTCTCTCCCACACACATAAAAAGGAAATCCCAAATATTCCTAATTTCCCACAGGTCACAGATCTTTTCTTAAAACACTGTTATCTTAATTTGGCTTCTGTCAGTTCTGAAGGAAATCACTCCAAACTCCTTGAATTAGGGGTGTCTGAAAAATAAAATCAAATTAATATTCCTGCTCTGGTTTCATTTTCCTTGCACCAAGCAACTGGATCAAGACTATGCTTTTTCTTCTTTTTCCACATTTTCCATGTTCATTGTTTTGTTTTTTTTTTTTTTTTCCCATAAAGAGCTAATTTAATAATAGCTACTGCTCTGATTATTGATCCTTTCAGACTGACAGAATATTGCTCTGTTCAGTACCAGGCTTGTGCTCCTGGGGTAGAGGTGAGAAAAAGGGCATCAGTGCCAAGCAAAACTTGCAAGGAAACTGAGTAGTCTGAGCATTTAGCAGGATGATTTATAATGGGTTTGTTTGTTTTTTTTTTTTTTTATAATTTCTGTAAAGAAACCAGGAAACTCAGCTAAAGGATGTGTGGATGTATTTATTGACTCCTTATTCCAAATATCAGAGCTCTGTGAGTGCCCTCTTACAGGTCTGTATCCATTTGCATCTCCTCTGCGTGCCTCAGTTTCCTTCTCATAGAACAGGTTGGGTTGGAAGACACCTTCAAAATCATCTCATTCCATGGGCAGGGACACCTTCCACTATCCCAGATTGCTCCAAGCCCCATCCAGCCTGGCCTTGGACACTTCCAGGGATGGGGCAGCCACAGCTTCTCTGGGAATTCCATTCCAGGGCCTCACCACTCTCACAGGGAAGAATTTCTTCCTTCTGTTTAGTCTGAATGTCTCCTCTTTCAGTTTTAAATCATTCCCTTTGCCCTGTCACTCCATCTCCTCATCCAAATTCCTTCTCCTTGAGGGTGAGCTCTCCTGGAGCCCCTGGAAGGGGCTCTGAGGTATCTCTGGAGTCTTCTCTTCTCCAGGCTGGACATTCCCAGCTCTCCCAGCCTGACTGCAGAGCAGACGGGCTCCAGCCTCTGGAGCATCTCCACGAGCTCATCTGGACTTTTTCCAAAGTCTTTCCTGTGCTGAGGATCCCAGAAGTGAATTCAGCACTCTGGGTTGGGTCTCCCCAGAGCAGAGGGGGACAATGCTCTCCCTTGACCTGCCCACACCATGGGGATCCAGCCCAGGAGCCCAGGACACATTTGGCTTTTTTGGCTTTGAGCTAAATAAGTTTGATGATGCTTGATTTCCTTAAATGACTGTAGGGAAATTGTTGGGCCATCCTTTGTTTCATTGGAACTTCAGATTTCATTTGGAGCTACATGGATTTACCAAACTTGTGGTGCATTTCAAATTCAGAGGCTCAGAAGTGCAGGATTTTTCCAGGAGGTTTGGTTTTGTTCCAATAAGCCTACACTGCCTTGCTGGATGTGTGAGATGTCTCTCAGGATTTTCAGCAGCATAACTGAGAGCTCAGCCTGTCTTTGAACCAGTGGACTGATCACAGAAAGGGAAAATTATCTCTTGGATAACAGAATGACCCCTGTGAAAGAGTTTTGCTGGTTTTATTTAGTTCTTAGGAAGGTCTCAACCAAGCAAAGCGTGATCACTGCTTTGGTACTGAGGGTGTCCAAAACATTCCAAGCAGCTGCCGTGTTAAAGATTGACTTAAACCCATATTTAGCTTAGTGTTTAATGGATTTCAGCATTCACCTCTCTGGCATGAGATCCTTTGTAACTGTTTCAGCAGCCAATCAAAGATTTATTTTATTTTATTTTATTTTATTTTATTTTATTTTATTTTATTTTATTTTATTTTATTTTATTTTATTTTATTTTATTTTATTTTATTTTATTTTATTTTTAATTAGCCTATTTTTTTTCCAAAGCTGCAAACCTTTTCATGTCCCTTTCTCTTAGGAGCCATCCACACTTTAATCCAGCCCTGAGGTCCTGCACAAACAGTGACTCTGACACCCTTTTTGCAGAAATATGATTCCGGGGTTTTGGGTTTTTTTTTTGTGTCCCGGGCTACTGTGCAGAGCCAAAGTGTCTGAAAGGTGCTTTGGGGCAGCCTTTGGCTGGAAATGAAAATTGCTTTTGGGAATCCCACAAAAAGGATTAACTTTGACTTCATCTCTGGTTTGTTGTCCAAATTAATAATCAATCTGCCAGCTGGTCCCGTGCCAAGCACTCGCCTGGTTGGAGAAGGGGGAATGGCCCATGTGAAACAAGAAGAGCCAGAGAACCACAGAGTGGTTTGGGTTGGAAAAAACATCTGGAGATTCCTTGTATTTCTCAGATCTCAAATATCTAGCCCAGTTTTAAAACCTCTCTCTGCTCCGTGGCACTTCCACAACAAAACCTCTCCATTTGTGCAAATTCCTGTTCAGAGCAGCATTTCTGTTTGAGGAAGTCCTTAAGCAAGTGCTTAGCTCCTGTTTAAATCTACAAGACAGTGCTTAATTGCTTTTCCCCATCAAATGCTCAAATAATGTTCAGAGTCATGTTGTAACATATGGTGAGACATTTTCCTGTGCAGCATCATTGGAATTACACCAGAGATAAATCTGACCACGGATGTTGGAGACAGAACCAACTTGTCAGGTTCCCCGCTCACCCTCCCAATACAACATTTTTTACACCAGTCTGGTTTGGGGATTTCTACAATTCCTTTTTGGCTGGGTTGTAATCGCTCTGACTACACTCTCCTCTGATATTCTGCCCACGTTTTCCCTTTGGTAGAGTTTCCTCTTTCTTGCCTCCACTCTGGAGACTGCCTGGAAATAATTCTGCTCCCTTATTAGCGTACCTGGATTCAATATTTGTGAAGAACTCAAATTCTGCTCTTTTTCTTTGCCTCTGAGCTTTGAGCACGGATTTCCCAGCACAAACCTAGTGTATTTTTTGGCAGAATCAAAGGCTTTTCTACTGCTTTACAAATGAAACCTGAACCCACAGGCAGGCACACGTGAACACATAAAAGTTCCTCCCCTTATGGACCTGTTCATTAATAGCCCATTGTCTTCCAGAGCTTTTCACCAGGCCCAAAGTGAATGAATTTTGCATTCAAATGTGAAGCATGCCCTTTTTCAATCTATCTGCTTTGTAATTTGAACTGCTGCCAGTGAAATAATCTTTATATGGCAAAATGCAGTGATTGAATCTTGAAATTTGAGTTTAGGGATTTCAAGTCTGCACTGAACTATGAGGCTTTTGGTAATACTTGATGGTTGGACCAAACACTATCTGGGCAGGTATCTGCAAGCAGCAAGACCCAAACTCCCTCAGATGTGTTTCCCTGGACCTTGGAGAAATCCCACTGGATCTCTCTTTAGTGGCACTGAGTATGGGATCTGCAGCAGGTGATGCTGGACAGGCTCAAACAGTCACAAACCGTGAATGGGACAACCCCAAATCACAAGGAACTATTGTGAGACCTCACCTGGAACAACAAATCCAACTCTGGGACTTCCAACATCAGGAGGCTGTGGAGCTGCTGGATGAGTCCAGAGGAGGCCATGGAAATGTTCCAAGGGCTGGAGCCCCTCTGCTCTGGAGCCAGGCTGGGAGAGCTGGGTGTGTTCATCTGGAGAAGAGAAGGCTCCAGGGAGAGCTCAGAGCCCTTCCAGTGCCTGAAGGGGCTCCAGGAGAGCTGGAGAGGGACTTGGGACAAAGAGAATGGAGTGACAGGACAAGGGGGAATGACTTAAAACTGAAATAGGGGAGATTCAGACCAGATACAAGGAAGAAATTCCTCCCCGTGAGGGTGGTGAGGCCCTGGCACAGGTTGCCCAGAGAAGCTGCCCCATTCCTGGAATTATCCAAGGCCAGGTTGGATGGGACTTGGAACACCCTGGGATAGTGGAAGGTGTCCCTGCCCATGGGACATTCCAGGATTCTGGATTCTGGAATTCCCATCCACACTGGGAATCAGTGAGAAGAGGCTCGTGGCTCTTCTGCCACGTCCTCCTACCTTCAAACAGGTTTTCCCAACCCATCTCCAAGCTCCATCGCCAAAGGGTGCAGAGGTGTTTGTATCCAAAGGGTTGCAGGCCAAAGAGAAGAGGTAATTAGGGAGATTTTACAAGGAAGGAAAGGATGAAAGAAAAGTTGTTCTTCTGAGGAGATTAGAGCCAGAGGAATGGACATGCTCTTTGGAGCATTTGAGTGGTTTAATGAGTGGTAATGACTAATTAATTAATAATCACTGGTAGTAATGAGGGCCAGATTTTTGTTTTCCATTAAAAGGTGTAGCTGGACTTATTCTGAGGTGATTTACACCAAGTTCCTGACTCAGCACATCCACATCACCCATCTTTTATGTGATTTATAGCAGCTTTTAAAGCAAGAACTGGATGGCTTTGATCCAATTGCTTTCTTTGAGTCCAACAGGATAAATAAGCAGGCACCAGACCAGGTCTTTGAAGAGCAAAAGGTGGTTGTTTTAATTTTTAATTTTTTTCTTGCCTCAATATCTCTGTGCAATTTCTGCGTGCATCTAGAAATGGATTTCAGGCTGTGCCAAGTGTGGCTTTGGCCCTGGATAGATTTTATCCTGATATTGCATTCAGTGCTGTTCTGTCAGCTTTTCTGCCACGGGAGCGTGAGACCAGGCACAGCATCTGGGGAGTGTTATTTGTTTTCTGATACTTTCCCTGGGGTTTCCTGTTCTTGTTGGTTTTCTGATTTATTTTCCTTTTACTTTTATTCCTTTTGGATGAGGTTACTTCTGTTGATGTACGGCCCAGATCTGTCCTAGTCTACTTTGAAAGCTGGTAAATGAGTAAAGCTGGACTTTGGGATTGGAAGTGATGTGAGGGCAAATGTATTCCCACTTTTGAAGAGAGTTCAGGTTCCTTGGGGCAGGGGTTGTCTGTGTGTGGCAATGTAAACAAATTTGATGCTCTAAAAAATTATTTAAGCATTTCTATTTGTTGGGAAGGGCTGCTTAAAAAGCAAAAAAGCTGAGGGTAGAGTTAAGGATGAAAGGCCAGGCTGGAAGACCTGGGGTTGTTTAGTCTGGAGAAGAGAAGGCTCCAGGGAGATCTCAGAGCCTCTTCCAGTGCCCAAAGGAGCTCCAAGAGAGATGGAGAGGGACTTTGGACAAGGGCTGGAGTGACAGGGAATGGCTTTCCACTGCCAGAGAGCAGGGTGAGATGGGATATTGGGAAGAAATTCTTCCCTGTGAGAGCAGAGAGGTGCTGACACAAGTTTTCCAGAGAAATTGTGGGTGCCCCATCCATGGAAGTGTCCAAGGTCAGGTTGGATGGGACATTGAGCAGTCTGGTCTAGTGGAAGGTGTCCCTGCCCATGGCAGGAGGTTGGATAAAGATGATCTTTAAGGTCTCTTCCAAAACCATTCTATGATTCCAAAATTCTACAATTAGGAGCATTTTTAAAGCACTTCCCTAGATATCCTCAAACCCATAAGTGAAAAAGATAAACAGAGCACTAAAAAACCTTCAGCTAACAAAAAATCCCCACCACAAGCCAAATGCACCAATATCTTAAAAAAAACCCCACAACAGTCTGTTACAGAGGGAAAGTAAAAGCTGTTGTGGAAATCTGGATAAAGGATAAATTGACAGCAAGCAATGCAAATTAAAGCCTTGAAAGACACAAGAGAGAAAAAAAAAAAAAAGGAAAAGTGAGGGAATTTTATTCTTCAGAACAGCAAAGTTGAATAAAAAGCAAAATTTAGAGTCCACTAAACCCATAATAAATCCTGATGGTATTGGTTTGTTACTGGCTCGAAATGACAGATTTATTTATAATAATGCAGGAATTTCAATAAACGCCTGTATTCTGTAATTGGAAGAGAGCCTGGTTCCTTAATCCACATCCCAGCCTAATGAAATACTTTTCATTACACCAGGAGCTGGAAAACCTGCTATACATCATCCAGCAAAGTGAGATGTGTGCAAGAGTAACGAGACAGAGCAATTGGCAACCGAGGATTTTAAAAGAACAAGTTAAGACTAATTTGGGATCATTGCTCTTTAGGAAAAGCAAGGTGGAAGAGCTCCCCAAATCTGGAGAGAGGAGCATGTGTGTGTAAGCACAGCAGCCTCACATCTGTCTTAGGCACAATATCTATCTGAAACGGGATCCAAAAATTTAGGGATTGTGGGTAATATTATGATTATAATTGAATAATAGCACACTCATTAAAACAGAGGCATTAATAGCAATCAACTTATGGAAAATAGATTTTGTCAAGCTAAATTAATACTTTCTAGGAGAATACAGAACTGGTTGTTGGAGCCTGGGAATTTGTCATTATTTGTACACATCATAAATAAGGCGTTTTTCTCGGTGACAGTGGATAAACAGAACAACTCAATAATGCAGATCTTGGAAATACGAGCAGGACATAGAAGGGAGAATACAGAATTCAGATTTCCCATGAGACTGGCCTTGGATCTCCTGGTCCTTCCAAGAAGGGTGTTGGGGGATGTCAGAAGGTGCATGAAAGAGAGCAAAGAACATTTCCAGGGTCTGAAGGTCTCCAAGAGACGGTGTGACAGCTCAGAGAAAATCATGTGAAGAGCTCCTGATCCAGAGAAGACAGATTTATGTCCCATGAGTTGGATGGATGGAGAACCACAGCGTCACAGAATGGTTTGAGTTGGAAGGGACCTTAAAGATTATTTAGTTCCAACCCCCTGCCATGGCCAGGGACACCTTCCACTAGACCAAGTCGCTCCAAACCACATCCAAACTGGCCTTGGACACTCCCAGGGATGGGACATTCAGACATTTAGTAGGGTCTAGACATTTAGAAAGCTCTGGATGTTCACCAGAAAAAAAAAAAAAAAATATTTGCTGTATTGCCTACAACTTCTACAATAAAATTAATTTAGGGGTTTTTTTATAATTTTTTTTTTTAAACTATGAACAGTGCTCTAACCCAAACCAGAAATAATTATGTTGAACAGGATCTGAGTAGACACCGAGAGCAGGATGTGCTGGTGCTCTGTCACCCAGGCCGTGGTGGCACCGGGACATGGAGGGAGGCTCAGAATTGTTGTGTGAGGAGCAGCTCAGAGCCTGCACTGAGTCAAGACCTGCAAAGAACTTGTCTGTGACTCAGGGCAGGTCTCTGGAGCCAGCAGCACAGAGCTGTCCAGGCCATCTGTGATGCACCCAAGGCTGCTGAGCAGCTTGGCTCCATCTGGAGCTGCCGTGGGCTCGCTGCTGGCATTGCTGCCGAGGTCCCCTCCTCTGAGGATGGTCAGCTGTGGAGATGGGACATCTTTCCTTGTGTCCCTTCAGTGAAGGCAGATGGCCCTTTTGCTCTGCTCCACGTCCTGTCTCAGGCTCCCAGGTTATGCACAGGGATGCTGACCTTCTTCCTCTCTACTAAATTTCTGCACTTGCTCTCTGCATCTGCACTCCCTGCGTGACCATATCCCAGGAGATAGGACTGGACAGGACACAGAAGCAATGGGTGGAAAATTACTGCAGTTTTTGGGTCCCCACTGTCCCAGCACATGAGGCAGAGCAGGAGATTTCCCTTTTCCCTGGCTTAGCCCCTTGTGCTCACACAGAGATGAGGCTGCAATCATTTTTCCCGATGAAACCACCCCACCTGTGGGATGAAGACCATGGAGACTTCCCCATCTTGTTCCCCATTCTGCTGCCTTTCCCCAGCCTGAAAGGATGCCAGGAGAAAGCAGGGATCTGTCCCTCTGATGCCTCCAGGTCCCTCTGGCCATGAGGGAGGAACATCCCTGCCATGTCCAGAGCTCTGGGAATGTGGGGAAGGGCTGAGGAAGGTCCTGGCCTGGCCTTTGGAGAAGGAACAAGGGAGGGGTGAAGCTGTGAATTGGGGTTCCTGTGGCTGGGGGAGGTCTATACACATCTATATGGGGTGTGGAGCAGGGGGTTGGGGGGTGTATGGGGTGAGAGATGGGGCTGTGGGGGGACTGAGGTGTATTTTAGGTCTATAGTGTTATATCCATAAATGGGATATGTGGGACAGGGCTGTAGGGGTGGGGAGGTGTGTTCAGGTTGTGTAGGGACAGGGCTATAGGATTATTTATCCATGTGGATCAATAATGGTGGGTGTCTCAGGGCTTTAGGGTTGTGCATGCACGTGTTGGGTGGGAAGTTGTGCATAGGTATATGGGATAAATGAGGCAGAGCTATAGGGTTAAGGGGGTGTATGTGGAACAAGTGGGACAAGGCTATAGGCTTAAGGAAATGTATATGGCATGTGTGGGACTGGGCACAGGGCTAAGAAAGTGTATGGGATAAGTGGGAAAGGGCTGTAGGGTTAAGAAGGTGTATATGGGGTATGTGGGGCAGGGTTGTAGGGTTAAGGTGTATGTGGGATATGTGGGAAAGAGCTTTAGGGTCAGGGACGTGTATATGAGATACGTGGGACAGAGCTATAGGGTCAGGGAGGTGCATATGGGATATGTGGGGCAGGCATATAGGGTTATGCATCCCTGGGGTGGCTGTGTGGGATGAGGCTGTGCAGCTACACGTGCACACATGGGATAGGTGGGCCATAGGGTTAGGGGGTGTATATGGGATATGTAGGGCAGAGCTATAGGGTTAGGGAGATGTGTATGGCGATCGTGAGACCGGGCAGCCCGGGGGCTGCAGGGGGCCTTTCACATGTGTTGGGGGTGATAGAGGGGTCACAGCGGGGCGGGGGAGCCGAGGATGGAG
>VXAX01006426.1:313626-399598 GCA_013399835.1 Leptocoma aspasia
GGACGGAGCAGCGCCAGGACCAGGATGGAGACACAGGTCCGGTGGGGGCGTTGGTGGGATGGGGGCGGCGGGGGGCGCGGTGCCCGCTCCCCGCCCGCCCTGACGGCCGCTCTCCCTCTCTCCCCGCTCCGCCGCCCCGTCCCTCCCTCCCTGCTCTCCTCCCTCCAGCAGAGCCTCCGCCTCCGCCTCTCCGCCCGGCGCCTGGTCCTGGCGCGGCTGCCGAACGGTCCCGCTCGACGCCTCCCGGACCAAGTGCCTGTGTGACCGGCTCTCCGCCTTCGCCATCTTAGCCCAGCTCAGCCCCGACATGGTGAGTCCCGCCGGCGGCACCGCGGAGGGAGGAGCGGAGGGGCCGGGGAGGCGTGGGGACACACGGGGGACAGGGCGGAATGGAGCGGGAGGGAAGGGGACGCGCCCGGGATGCAGCGGAGCATCCCCGGCGCGCGGCTCTCGGGTACCGCGGAGGCGCGGCGGGGACAGCCCCGAGCGCTGCTGCTGCTGCTGCTGCTGTTGCTGCTGCTGCAGTCCGGTGTCACCGGGACCGTGGCGACACAGCGTGAGGCTTTGCATAACCCTCCCCCTTCCTTCCCCGCCGTCCTTCCTCTCCCCTTCCCCCCGACCCTGACCGCCGCTTTGGGGACAAACACGCACGGACATCGGGGGTGCTGCCGCGCTGCTCCCCTTGTCCTCCCCATCCATCCTTCCATCCCTTGGGACGTGAATCCCGCTAAATGTGGCGAGCCACCGGCCCCCGCAGGAGTGTTCACTGCCGTGGGCTCCCCACGCACGGCATCTTCGCACGTGGCTTCTTTTGGGGGGGCGGAATCGCCCCGCTCCGCCTCCCTCCCCGCCTGTCTCCATCCCCGCCTCGGCGTCCTTCCCGCTACCCCACGCAGTTTTGGGGGTGTGTGTGTGTCGGGGGGGTCCCACTCTGGAACCGGGGAGCGTGGAGGGGAGGAGTTGTGAAGTTTTGGCCGCTTGTCGGGGACACGAAGTCGGTGCCGCGTCTCGGACGGAGCCTCCGGAAAAAAAGTGCGAGATTCCTAGAAATTATCGCTGGGCGGCTGCACCCTGAGTCAGAGCACGGGGAGGGTGCCCCGGCACTAAAGACGGCGCTGGGGTGGTCAAAAGACGCTTCGCAGGCTCCTCTCTTCTACCTTGTGCTTTTGAATTTGTTTTTCTTTCCTTCTTTCTTTTCTTTAAGTAGTTCATCCCTTTTTGGACAGTTCCCAGGTTCACAGGGCGAAGCCACCCCCTTCTCCACCTAAAGCTTCTCCATCTGCCTGGGCACTGGGAGTTACTGGGCCCTTGCAATTATTTGCTAATTATGGCTTGCTTGTTAAATGCCGCCTTAATTCGGCAAAAGGGGAGGGGAAAGGAAGAAAGGAAGGGTGAGCGTGGTAAAGGGAGAGGGGGGATCACATTTTCCAAGATGAAGGTTTGGTTTATTATTAGAAACACTAATGTATTTGGTCCACTAGTTACCATGGAAACAACATCTGCACTGAAGTGGTTTTAAAGACACAGTGTTGGTTGTGTTTGCCTGGGCCCCGAGCAGGCCCAGCCACCACAGGGCTGGGAAATGGGCTCTGGGCTGTTGGCCAGAGCAGCTTTTGGGCTCCTCTGGGCAGAGGCACCAACTCTGTGGTCTCTGGTAGAGATATTCTGATTGAAGGATGCTCAGAGGTAGGACTGGGAGTGTGTTCCCGCTTGGAAGGGCTCTGGAAGCAGCTGGTTGCATCAATCCTGTCATCCCTGCATCCAGTCTTCTTCCATGGGTTGTTGTTTCCTTGTTCTGCCACCATAAACCAAGCGGGCAGGGAAGCAGCTGCTGGGCTGGTGCTCTCCAGGGCTGTTTCCAGCCTTCTCGAGGTGGACAGGGTGATCTCAGGTGAGCCAGGTGAGATTTATCACCTGTCCTGGGAGCTTGCAGGGCTTCACCCTTCACCCCAAGCTCCAGCAGCTTTAGGGTCTGGCTCCAGAGGTTGCGATTGATGAGTGAGCCTTGCCCTGCATGAGAAGGACTCTGAGATATCCTGACAAAGTTTTGGGAGGTTGCATGGCTGGGGAAAATAAATTAGGATTTTTGCTGCAGGGAGGCTTCTAAGGCAAAGCCTAGAATGAAGCGAGCCCGGATGTGCAGCTGAGCTGCTGGTCAAGGTCCTCTGCTGATCCGTCTTCTGGAAGTGGGCAGAGGATCAGGCAGTGTGGGAAAAGCACAGGGAATCTTTGCCTTGGCTAAAGCAGAAGTTTCTCTTATGTAGATTTTATGTTCACACACTGCTTGGTATTATTTAATTAAGCAGCCTGGGGGGAAAATGGTTAATTTGATTTGGCCAGATGCTGCTGCTCCCTCAGCTCCAGGTGTTTGGGTGTTACCTGGATAACACAGGGTGGGTGTCCTTTATCATCCCTGCAAGTATTTTTGCATTTGAGAGTGGGCTTGGCTGCAGGAGAATACAGCTTCCTTCCCCCAGGCATGTTTTATTATATCTGCAACTAAACCCACAGCTGCTCCTTTGGGGTTTAGGCCTAAAATTGCTTCTTTTGCCCTCTTTCCAACTCCTTTGGCTGCTGGTGGGGTTGTGTTTTCCCAGCTCGTTTTTTCCCAGCCTTGAGTCCACTCATGAGCATCAGGATGAGTCCTTTGGCTGTGCTGGGGGGAGAGCTGGGGCTTGGATATCTCCTGAATTCCCCAGCTACACCAGTCCGAGGGTTAGATGATGATGGGGAGCACCAACCAGGCTGAACCAGCTGGGATCCATCTCCTGCCCTGTGAGCTTGCATGGCTGTGCTCATCCAGCTCCTCATTCCCTCACTTTCCTCCCCAAATCTCATTCTGACCAAGCCCACGTTGCCTCCCGTCCCCAGAGGTGGCATCTCGTCATCGTTGGTGTCTGCGGTGGTGACATTTATGGTGCAGTTTTTCATGTGCCTTTGGAGCTCTCAGGACAAGAAGCTCCGTCCGCCTGTGTCATTAATATTATTTATTGCTATAAATCTCCCTTCTGGAGCCTTTGGCCCTGGCAGCTTGAAATATTTGCAACCCTGGTATGGGCACAGCTCCTTTGCAGTGAAAAAAGACTCTGAAAGGCTTTTGGGACACTGTTGCTGCTGATTCCGACTGGCCAAGGACAGTTTGCCTGGGCTGGGACCTGGGAGTTGCTTGTGTAGTGAGGAAAAGAAGCAGTTTTCCTTGATTTCAGTGAAGCTGGAGGCTGAAAGTGCTGTGTTTTGAATCAGTTTGGGAGACAGACGTCCCTAAACTGTGATGGAGCTGTTCGGATCCAGCTCAAAAGCTGGAGTTCAGATTTGTGTTTGATTTCCCCTGCTACTTCCACTCGACAGAGGCAGCCTCGTGCCCTGCTTTGGCACAACTGCTGTTTGACCATCATGAAAGATTAAAACCTCTTAAAGTAAGGAGCACAGACAAGCATTTTGGGACTGTATTTTTGTTTTGGCTTTATACCCTGCCTGTCTTGGAAGGGCAATGCCTGTGGTGCTACACCTGCACAGTAGCAGTGCTAACAGAGAATGAGGGCAAAAGGAAACCACAGAGCTGCGTGTGAGGCTTGTGGTGGTGGTTTTATCAATATATTTTGGCAATTTTTGGAGGTGGGGAGGAAGTAGAGGATGAGCAGCAAAGCCTTTCACTCTTTGGTCGTCTCATTTGGGTTTGGCTCGTGTTGTCTTTGCTGCCTTCCACCTTGTGCTTGGCCTTTGTAAAGTCAAGCAAGCTTTAAAGCTTGGTTAAGCACAGCTTGGATGGGGATTTGGGACAGCTGGCCTGGTGGAAGGTGTCTCTGCCCATGGCAGGGGGTTGGAATTGGATGATCTTTAAAGTCCCTTCCAGCCCAAACTGATGGTTCTGTGATTTCTGCAGCCCCTAGGGCTGGAGTAAAATTCTACAAATACATCTCTGTTGTCTCTTCCCCTCCTTACTGGTCCCGCCTGCAGAAAACTGATCAGAGAGAGGCATCTGAGCTCTCCTCTCCTTTCTAAGCTTGATGAAGATTCAGAGCTGGTGTCAAGAACTTGTAAGGGTGCTGAGTTTGTTATGTCTGCACTAAATTTCTGGGACAACTCACCTCCATGTTTTTCTGACAGGCAAAACCAGCAGCTGTAGAGTTTTGGGGGGTTTATTGTAGCAGAGCTGGCCTGGGTGAGTGCTGGCCAGACAGCTGAGCTGACCTGTGAGAGGAAACGGCCTCAAGCTGTGCCAGAGGGGGTTTAGACTGGATATTAGGAAAAAAATTTCTTTGAGGAAAGGGTTGTCAAGCATGGGAACAGGCTGCCCAAGGAAGCAGTGGAGTTACCATCCCTGGAAGCATTCAAGAAACATGGATGTGGCACTTGGGTGCTGGGTTGATGGTTGGACTTGACGATCTCAGAGATATTTCCCAACCTTAATGATTCCAGGATTTACATCCCAGGATGCTGCAAGAGGCTTTGTTCAGTGTTATCTCCAGTGTGCAAGAATGGGAGCACCTTTCCTGCTGTGCTTCCTACCCATGGGGATAAGGCTCCTCTCTCAACTCACAACATTTTTTTTCTTGACCCTCAAAACCTTCCATTTTGGGATGGAAGGGACCTTCAGATATATTGCTGTGTCCCGAGGATCTTCCCCCTGGAAATATTGTCCTGTGCTACAGGAGCTCTCTGTACTTCATGGACAGTGCACACACATAAGGTGGGTTATTTTAAGCTCCTAAAATTCTGTAGGGCCTCTCTTGCACAGAGAGGAGATCCAGGTTTCCCAGCAGAAAAAAAAAAAAGAAAAAGAAAAAGTTGATGTTATGAATCAAATATTTTGTAAGGTGTAGCAATTCTGACAACATTTTGATGGAAAATTATAGCGGGTTCATTTAGATAAGACCGGAGAACTTCATTTGGAGGTGAACATTTTAATATTCTTCCATCATTTATCACATGAAATTTGGAGTCTGGATAAGAACAAAGCCTTTTGCATACCTTGAGAACTGACAGTTCTCGTGTTCACAACAGTTTCCAGGCTTAGTTAATGTTGGTTCTGCTTCTTCTGCAACATTAGCTCTATAATTCAAAAGTTGGACTTTTCCGAGGAAGGGAAGTTTTCAGTTTTGCCAGGCTCGAAGTCTTTGAGGCATCGAACTCTGGCCAGGTTGTACAGGGGTTTAGGGAAGAGTTTGGTGTATTTGGGTGTGTTGTTGAGGCTACAGCCAGAGCTTTTCTGTGCCTGTCAGTGAAATTGTGTGACCTTGAGCTAAACACTTCCTTGCTTTCTGCTTCCCTTCCTCCAGCTGCAGCACCCTTGCAGGTGACATCCCGGGCTCTGTGCATCCACATTTGCACAGTGCCCCGAGCCTGAAGGGTGCTCCAGGAAGCACCAAGTGCTGTCATTTCCCTGACAGAGCATTAGGAGCCTCCTCTTTCTCACTTGGCAGGAGCTGTGCCATGGTGAACACTGCTGAGCCACGAACATTTGGGCTTTTGAGGTCCAAATCCTCTGCGAGCTCCCGCACTCGTGCTGCTGGCACCTCTTCCTGCAATCACCCCGTCCTCTCCAGGATGCTGCTGTGTGTAGAGTGTCTCTTAGGAGCTGATTGTGCCTCTTGAGCTGGAAATGTTGCCTAAGATTTCCTGGGGATTTGTGCTGTTGCCACTGAACTCTCCCTGGGTGCGGAGATGCCGAGGTGGGAGTGGCAAAGGCCCACTCCAGCTGGACTCCTGCTCATCCCAGGAGAGCTCCGTGCTGGGACTGGGGAAGGACGTGGTCTAAGTGCTGCTGGGGATTTCTGGGTTTTGCCCATCTCCTGCTCCATGGCAGGAGCAGCTGCTGTGTTTTCTCTGGGGTGCTTTTCCCCGAGGTCCGTGGCAGGCTGTGGGAGCAAGCTGGAGATCCTGTAAATCACGGGCTGCTCTTTGCTGCGCTCAGCAGGGAGGCTTTTCTCACTAAATCCAGTTTAGCCCTCCTGAGTTTCAGCAGGCGTGGATAGAATGGAGAAGACAGGGTAGGAACCAGCTGGGCAGGCAGTTTTCCCCTCCTACTCTCTCTCATAATATGATTAAGAAGGAGACAGGATGTGTGATGCTCTTAGGGGGCCAAACGGGCCAACCCACAGTCTAACTCCCTCTTGAAAGAAGTCCATTATTTTTCCAAAGTGCCCTCTTAACAGAAAGTACTGGATTGTGTCCCTACATTTTTGCTTTGCTGGCAATCACCTGGTTTTAAAGGCTTGCTCTGTCACTGACGTGGAGTCTGTCAGTTTGTGTGCAGAGTAAATCTCATTTGAGTTTGGAGAGGACCCACAGTTGATGTACAAGTGATTTATATTGGGTTTTAAGAGGAAGGGGATCACTGACAGAGCTTGTGGGGTGCTCCAGGTGCCAGAGGCAGCCTGGGTTTGTCATTCTGCTGGGAGAATTGACTGGAGATTGCCACTGCTGTGTGCCGTACACAGATCTCTAATAAAAGATCCCATTAGCAAATAAGTGACTGATATTGGAACATACACAGGCAAGGCATGAGAGACGAGTGGGATAGGAATTCCCTCTCAGCGCTCTGCTGTGCTTCTAGCAGAGACAACACTTGAATATATTAAAAGAAGACAGGTAGCACAGGAGGTAATAATAGGAGGATTTGGCTCAGCATAATAAGCAGTCATCCAGCATCCCACCTCCTTGGCGGCTGTCTGCGGATTTCGCTGTCTGTCGATCCGTTGGGTACTTGAGGGAGATATTCCCAGCTGACAGCTTCCCCCCTGAGTTCCTGCTTCCCTCCCCGAGTTCCTGCTCGGCGCTGGTGGATGCACATAGGTCTTTAACTCCCGACAAAACTCCAGCTGGTGGGATTGCAGCCGCGTGGGCTGCGGCTCGGCCCCCGCCAGCCGGAGCCGGCGAGCTCGGCGCAGCCCTGGCAGGAACTCTTCTGCAGGCAAATGCTGCATCACCCTCCCGTATCTCTCCATCTGAAGGGGACGTGGGAGAGGAGCAGGATCAAGTGGCTGGGAGCTTAAAGCCGTTGTGGGATTCAGTGCTGGAGCGTGAGTAATGCCGAGTCAAATTCACCCTTCGGTGGAACGGCGAGAGCGGCACTGGCATTAACCGAGTGACCCCAGTAACAGAGCAGGGCTGGGCTTGGTCCCCTGACTTCAACTCAGATTAAAGCCTCACGGAGAATGCCCGGGATGCTGCATGTCCAGGCATTCCTGAGGGGTTTGGTGCTTATTCTGAGCTGCAGTGCTTAATGGCTTGTTGCCATGAAGGCGGCTTAGCGAGTGTGACTGCTGCCCTATTACCCTGCCACAGCTTACTGCTCTGCTAAAGGAGGTGTGGGTTTAAGCCAGGACACCGGGGTCTTCCCAATTCCCACTTTCCCCTTTCCTAAGAGCTCGGAAAGCAGCGCTCAGCCTCACTTGTGAGCAAGTTTGAGGGCCAGAAATGTGCACCAAGTGCATGAGCGTTAACCTGCCTGGGATTACTCTGCTCTGGGTCCAGGCAGGATGACTGGCACGGCCCAGAGTGTGGGAGGGCATGTGGGAGAGGCTGATGTGTCAGAGATGTTTGGTGTGGTGCCTCCACACTGATGGCTGAGCTCTGTGAGACATTTTGGCTCTTTCCTCAAAGGAAAAAGGCTGAGGGGAGAGAGGATGATAATCTTCAAACGGGTTGAAGGTGGCTGTGGAAAGGCAATAATCTGCTTTCTGTGTCTGCTGGGGATTGGGCTGAAATTGCAGAGTGAGAGATTTAATTCAGGCACAAGGGAAAACCTTCTGACTGCAGGGATAGTCAAGAGCCCAGACTCCATCAGCAAAGGTTTTCTTGAAGAGGCTGGGGGTGGTTTTGATGATTTTGCATAAGGCTGAGGCGTGAGCTGAGCTTGTCAGATCTTTTCCACTCTCTTACCTGGAATTCTGTGATGTAGATCCCCTTGGTGTCTATGCCTTGCTGTGTACAAAGAGAGGAACGTGGCAGAGGGGCAGCACACTGGTGGGAGGTGGAGGAGTGGGCTGGAGGCAGGTGGGGAAGCCAAAAATCACTGAGTCTGTCCACAACTTCCCACTTCCACCTGTAGCTGTCGATCCACTGTCATCTCATATTTACAACCTGCAGTTTGTGCCACGCGGGAGGCTTCAGCTGTGAGAGCACCACTTCAGCCTGCTCAGCGCTGAGCCATGAGGCCCCCCTGACCCAGCAGTGTGGGAAACTCAGCTGAATTTTCCATCTGGAACCCCAGGATGCCGGGCTGGGGGCGGGCGTGGGGGCCCGTGTAAACAGCACAAGGTTGTTAGTCACGGCGAGCCGCAGAAAGTCGCGGCAAATCTGCCAGGATTGGGCTGTGGGCATGGCACCAGGCAGGGCTGCACAGGGGAGGTTTGGAGCTCTGGGTGCTTCACAGGAGAGGTTTGAAAGCTCTGGGTGCTCCACAGGGGAGGTTTGAAGCTCTGGGTGCTTCACAGGGAAGGTTTGAAGCTCTTTCGAGAGGGTTCTCGGGGAGCTTCTCCCAAGGCAGGAGCGCGGCGTGGGAGCATCACAAAGGGGCTTGTTTGAAAATGGTAACGAGTGGGTGCTGCAGGCTGGGTTTCACAGGCTCGTGGTTTAGTGCTAAATGAGATTATCTTCCTTGTCAAAGCGCTTCAGGGACTGAGCACGGTGCGTTCGACGAGTCAGGCGGACTGTTGAGTGTTGCTTGTCTTTCTTCTATTATTCTGCACCCATCTCCGTTGTACTTTGGCCTGGAAAAGCAATTCTTTAGGTAAATTTGACAGTTTGCTTCACCTCTGAGCCCTTTATGCCCTGCACAAAGGTTGAGGTTGCCCTTAAATTGTCATGAGGTAGGAAATGGGTAAGTCATTATTATTATGTTCATTTAAGCCCAAATTGAAGCAGTTTATGAAAGGTTTGTGCCCTTCATACTTTTGCTGTCAAGTAATAGCTGGGTGGATAAACCTGCTGGCAAGATTTTGGTAATCTTTAAGCAAAAATGGGTAATATGAGTGGAAAAGTAATGTCAGAATTCTAATTGGGAGTATTTGAGCTCAAATTGTCCCTCTAAATGTGAGGAGTGTCTAATTAAGAAACTGATACTGTGCTGGGTGTGATGACAGCCAGCCAAAACTCAGCCTGCAGCTCCATTGCCCGCTGCCTACCTGCCCTGCTCACCACAAGAATGTACAGAATATATTCAATAAATCTGTGAAAGCAAAATGACTCCACTCTTTTCCCACAAGTGAGACAATGCTTTCATTTTCCATGACAAATGGTTCTTTTTCCTCTTTTTAAACATGGCAATCATGCCAGCATCTCCCCAGGTGGGGAATATCCGACTGCTGGGGCCACTTTTGATTTTGTTTATATCAGCTCAGTACAGCTGTAAATCCAGGGGTTGTTACAGCTTTGCTTTCCAATCACTCAGCTGTGAGTGAGTTGGGGGCTGGGGTTGGAAGCTGATTCCTCAAGGACTGCTTGGAGATCTCTGCTCCATGTAGAGGGAATTTGCACCAGTGATTCCCCAGCGACCAGCTGGGGATGGAAACACCCTGTATCCCAGGGGCTCCTCAGATTGCAATGGGAATAAAGCTGTCATTATCCTCATAACAGCAGAATAACCCAAATGGCTGACATCTCTTCATCTTTTCTTAGCCAAGAAGGCCCTGAAAGCCTCTGAGGACTGGCAATGAACTGAGGATGTTTTACTCCAAGGTTGTTGGTTCAGCCTTAGTTTGGGTCAGGAGCCATTGTCCCTCCATTGGGCAGGGATCTTCAGTGATGGAATCGTGAGAGATGGGAACATCTGCAAGTCATAATTAGGGTTTGTTCAGTCTTGAGAAGGGGAGACTGAGGGGAGACCTCATCAGGGTCTGCAGCTTCCTCATGAGGGGAGGCAAAGGGGCAGCACCATTTTCTTCTCTCTGTGACAGTGGTAGGACCTGAGGGAATGGCTGGAGCTGTGTCAGGGGGGGTTAGGCTGGATATCAGGGAAAGATTCTTCACCCAGGGGGTCGTTGGGCACTGGAACAGCTCCCCAGGGAATAGTCATGGCCCTCAGATTGCCAGAGCTCAAGTAGCATTTGAAAAATGCTCTCAGGTACTGGGTGGGATTGTCGGGGTGTCTTGTGCAGGGCCAGGAGTTGGACTCAATGATCCTACTGGGCCCCTTCCAACCTAGAATATTCTATGATTCTCTGAATTAAAGGCTCTTGGATGAAGGCAGGTTTTAAGAGATGCTTCAGGCACGGCTTGTGCAGTCTTTGCACAAATGTTCATTCCTTGTGCTTTGGAGGAAGGTTTTTCTTAAGGACTGCTCTTCAACAGACAAGGGGGAAGGGGAAGTGGATATTTGCTCTCTGTGATGGTGGCAGATGGGTGATCTGAGCATCTTGGGCAGGAGCCATCCTGCAGACACCGAGACCTCAGGTGTTGCCCCACTCCTCAGGCAGGTCTCTCTGAAGGGCAGGATGCATGGGAATGGGGAAGGAACGTTTTGCCCATGCTGTGGGGAGAGCTGCTGGTCTGGCGCCGCTCTCCAGCACGCCACTGATAGTGTAAAACAAACAGCGGGCTGGTTTGGAGTAATTTGGTGAAATGCTGTCGCCTGGCAGGGAACCAGAATAGTGCTTAAATCAGGATAAACACAGTCTGGATTCTACTCTCATTTTCCATTCCCAGTCTGCTATGGGCTTATTTTATTTTAGCTGTGTGTAAATCTTACCACATTTCCCTGCAAGGTGCTCAGCTGGGAAGCTACAAGGGATGAGGGCGACAAGCTTCCAAGTCATTTATGGAATTTGAACTGGTTGTTCTCTGTGTAGCACAAGGAAAGGACAATTCCAAGCAGGAAGGTGCAGGAAAGAGGACTCACTTTTAAAGTAGTTACAGAACATATGTCCCTATGGTAAAATAATGCCGGTAATGGTAATAGTGGTAGTAGTAACAATGATTATTATGATAATGATAATAATTGTAAGTTCCATGGCAGAGGCAGCTCTAGAACAGGAGCAGCTCTAGCAGCTCCTGTAATTGTCCCTAATATTTAATTTTTATAATGCTCCCTGGATGTGTCTTAGCTCATGGCAGCCAGCAATGTTCAGGACGTGGCATGGTCCCTGAATCATAAAATCGTTCAGGTTAGAAAAGACCTCCAAGATCATCAAATCCAACCTTCAACTGAATCCCACCACACCCCCTAAACATATCTCAGAGTGCCACATCTGCACCTTTTTTTTTAAACATTTCCAGGGATGGTGACTCCATCACTTCCTTGGGGAGCCTGTCCCAATGCTTAACCACCCTTTGCACAGAGAAATTTTTCCTAATATCCCAATTGAACCTCTCCTGGTGCATTTGGAGACGATTTCCCCTTGTTTTATCCTTATTTGCCTGGGAGAAGCAGCCGACCCTCACCTCAGCACCGCCTCATTTCAAGGAGTTTTAGAGAATTAATGTTGCACTGAGCAGTATGGACAAGTCCCCTCTGCTTTGATGTTTGTATGAATACCTGCATTGTATTCATACCACTTCATCTCAGCGCAGTGGAGTGGATCCTGGAGCATTTGATTTTCCAGGACTGACACGGGGAGATTGAGGTTTGCTGTTTCCCGCAGTGCCTGTGTCAGTGCTGCTGCACAACGTGATTGAAGTTCACTTCTGCCCCTGTTTTCTCAGAACCAAAGAGCTCCTGCCTGTGGAGGAATTGGCCATTTCGATTATTGCCAGCTTCATTGTGGAAAATGGTTTTATTTTCTCTTCTCTATGCTTTAAAGGGAAAGGCTGGAACAAAACAATTTTTCCATATGCATGAAGAGCAAAGGTTTAAAAACCAGATGTGCCATCTGACCTGCTCACAAACAGTTAAGCCAAAAGCTGTCTCCTGTCTCTCCTCCATCCTTCCCAAAGGTTTGCACAGCAGAGAATAAGGTGCTGGTGCTTGATTGTTGTGACACAGCCCTAGGAACCCCCCGAGGCATTTGCACACAGCAGGAATCTAAGCTGAGTTAAGCTTTGGAAGAGAGATGGAGGGGCAGCATTATTCCCTTCCATGCCCAGGGGATCAAAATCCCCCCGAGAAGATAAAGCCAGTGTTTGCCACCTAAATCAGATCAGCTGAGAGGCCTTTGAGAAGGTTGGCTTAAGTGATGGAGCTGTGTGTCCACAGCTGACCTGTGAGCGAGCTGGGAATAGACCCCGCTCTCCTCCTCGGGGTCTCCTGGCTCCTCACTCTGCTTCCCAACCCCAGCTGGCAGAGGGATGCAGAGTGACTCAAGGCTCCTCATCAGAGCTCCATAAAACCGGGATTTCAGTAGCTTGGCTGAGCGAGGTGCAGTCGGAAAGGGACAAATTCAGCGAAAAAAGCTTCGAGTGTTTTAAAGAATGATGGAGAAAATGTTTGGGAGCAGCTGGCTTGTCTGGAGGAGAGTGGTCCTCAGCATTAGTATGGGCCTGATCCATCCATCCTTGACATCAGGACTGGACACTGGGGCACTGGGAGAGCAGCCTGGGAGTTCCAGGCTGGCAGTGAGCTGGCTGGAAGGTACCTAATACCCATTGTTAACTCCTGTAATTCCCTGCCAGCCTGGAGGAAATTAGCCTGACACTTCCCATTAAGGAGAGGTTGAGTGACCACTCCTCTGCCCTGAAAACTTCATCAAAGCTGTTTACTACAAGCAAATTGTCACGTTGTATCTTGCTAGCAGAGTCAATACCCACTGAAGAGTTAGCGATCGTTAATAAATAGTAGCGTGTTAAGACGTCTTGCTGGGTGATTTTTGTGTGCTGTAATTACACAGAATTGCCTGTTAGACCGGACAAATAACACAAAAGGAGCCCTGAGCTCCACGAGTGTGTTCCTGATAATGGGTGGCTATTAACTTTGACATGGCAAGTCTGTGGTTTTGATGCCAGGGAAGCAAAGCAAGGTGGAAATCCTCTGGACGTGGCTCGCAGAGGCAGGGGCTGAGCTGGGAAGGTGTCACATCTTGCAGAAAGAAGGTGTGAAAAGATGATTTATTAATGATGCCTCCAAGTGATCTTCATACAGAGACCTCAAAGCCCTTCTCAGAGGTTAAATGATGGAGAAGAGAAGGCTCTGGGGAGACCTTATTTTGATTTTTCAATATGTGAAGCATTATAAGAAAGGTGGAGAAAGACTTTTTTTACCGGTTTAATTCAGGATAGAGTTAATTTTAGTAGCCAGCATGGGACTATATTTTGGATTGTTGGGCACTGCCATTGCTGCCACGGAGTGAGAGTATGAGGGGGAATGGCTTAAACTGAAAGAGGGTGGAATTATATTAAATATTGGGAATAACTTTCTCCTGTGAGGGTGCTGAGGCCCTGGCACAGGGTGCCCAGAGAAGCTGTGGCTGCCCCATCCCTGGAAGTGTCCAAGGCCAGGCTGAACGGGGCTTGGAACAACCTGGGGTAGTGGAATATGTCCCTGTCCATGGCAGAGGGTTGGAATTAGATGATTTCAAAGGTCCCTTCCAACCCAAACTATTCTGTGATTCTGTGGAACAAAAAGAATGTTTTGGTCCTTTCTCAGTGCTTGTCTGCTTTGAGTTGAGTGCACCCTGTAGACCTCTGACAAGGCTGACCCACCAAAAAATCTCCTTTCACCCCTGGCCCAATCCTGACATCCACCAAGAAGTGCTTGTGTCCTTCTATCCCTCTCTCCCTGTCTTGCCATCACTGCAGGAAATCGCTGCTCCAGGGAGAGAAAACTGAGCCTTCCCTTGAGCAGGCCCAGGGTACACGGAAATTTCCCATCCCAACAAAGTATAAATGTGACATCCACAGGGCCTGAGCCTGGATGAGAAATCCTGAATCTGACCGAATTGGGGATTTAAAAAAATCATTGTTTTTTTTGGCAGCTGACAAGAGCACATTCACCTCTTGGTCACTCAACCCTCCTGAGTTGTTTTCTCCAGCCCTGACACACACCTTTTGTTCTGGAAGCTGTTTGCTTCTGTAAGCCCTGCTAAAAGCATTATTTTCCAGCAATTTTAACAACTCTCTCCCTGCTTTGACAAGAGTTGTCCAACCAGCAGTGAAATCAATACAGTGTGGCTTAAAAAAAATCACAGGAATCATAAAAAGCCTTTGGGCCAGCGGCACAGCAAAGCCATTCCTGTGCAATTCTTGGAGTAAATCCCACCCAGTTGGTCCAGTTCTGTGTCAGGAGAGTGGAATGAGCCAGGTTGCTCTGAGCTCATGACCTGTGAGGGGAGGGAGAGGGGTTTGCTTGGTCTTGCAAAGATGTAAAGGGCACTCTGGTCACAGCCTGTGGGACAGTTACAAAAATTATAAAACCAAATTCCTCTCGCTTGTGCCTGGTGGTTTAGCAAGGGGGAAAGATACAAACTGTAGCTCGGGAGGTGCATGGAATAATTTAGGTTGGGGAAAAAATCTCCAAGAGCGTTGAGTCCAACTGTTAACCTGGTAACGCCACGTTCACGGCTAAAATGCGTCCCTAAGTGCAATATCCAGATATTCCTTAACACTTCCTGAGATGAAGATTTCCCCACTTCCCTGAGCAGCCTGTTCCTATGCTTTTCAGTGAAAAAATGTTTCCTGATAGCCAATCTAAACCTCCCCTTGTTTGACCTCTGTCACCAGTAGAGAGTTGTGGCTCTGAAATGGGCACCTGTGGGATGGGAGCTCTCCATCTTGGAGAATTCCTAAATCCAGACACAGCCATCACCAGCCTCACCTGATGTTAGTGCTGGTCTTGCTCCAAGCAGCAAACTGGGTTGTAAAGTTGGAGATGTCCCTTGCAACCGGAGCTCCTGCAATTCTCTGACTTCATGAATCTTTAATTTCAAATGTGCAGGAAGTCAGGCTTAAGGCAACTATTATGAATAGCAAACACGTTTCTAAAACCAAACAAAGCCCAGCCCCCCAAATTCCAAACTCGTGTGCCTGTGTTTAATTTCAGAACGGAATAAATGGTTTAATTTTTCGGTGATTTTCTTGGTGTGATGTTGTGCCTATGAAGACTTTGTTCAAGCCTTTCTTGGAATAAAGGATGGAAAAAGCAGAAAGAACAGCTTGGTTGTAAGGTCTGGGGCAAACTGCACAGCATTAAGAAATACTTTGTTCTAATTGGAGCCTGTTTGACCCTGGAGCCAGAGCAGGGTAATGGAAAAAGCACAACTCAAATCGAGTCGCTTTTCACAGCGTTCTGCAGAAAGCCAGACAAGGAAAGGGAGAAATGCAGAGAATTTGAAAGGGGGAGAGCTGGAAAAATGCATTAAGAGCAAGAAGAAAAGGCAGATTATGCCATGGGAAATAGCCAGAGGAAGGGAGATAGAGAAGACAAAAGAGAGAAAAAATTAGGGAGAAAGGAAGAGAAGGAAAAAGAAGGAAGCAAGGTGAAATTGTAAAGGAGATTGTCCTTCTGCCCTGGCAGGCAGAGGATGAGGTGGCAGGACAGCGAGTGGCCCCAGGCAGCAGCGCTCGTTATTTCCATCCTGGCTGATGTCATTGATTGCCTCCCTCCTCTCCTGTCACGCCTGGTGACAGAATCGCAGCCCGCGCGCCTCAGAACGAGCTGCCCTGTTCCCGACTGGCCCAGGGAAAAGTTTTCTGTCCAGCTCCAAACGGGCACAGCTTTGTCTGTGTCTCAGGGGGTTTTTGGATGGCCCCTCTCAGCAGTTCCTCTCTGGAGGAACCTCCAGTCCAGGCAGGTATGGATCCTGTTCCTGGCCTGTCTTCTGCAAACAACCGTTTTTTTCCTCAGCTGTGGTGCTGGGAAAATCCCACAGGACTGTTCCTTCTCTTACCTTGACATTTCTCTGTTGGTAGCATCTTTATTTTTTAAACCAACCTTGATTTCCCCATTTTTCCTTCTTTAAGGAAATTTCCCTCGCAAGGCTCAGACCTTGCAGCATCTTCTGTCAGGGGGTTTAATTAGTCAGAAAAAATAAAACAAATGATGATTTGTTTGCTGAATGGAAGATGTGGTGGATAGAGAAAGAAGGTGGGGAGGACAAAGAAACCTTAAAAATGAAGGAAGAAAGCAGAGTCCTGAGATTTTGGGGCCTGAGTCTTTAGGGTTTGCTTAGGATAACAGTAAATGGCCTCAAGTTGCACCAGGGGAGGTTTAGATTGGATATTAGGAAAAATTTCTTAATGGAAAAGGTTATAAAGAATTGAAACAAGGAAATAGCAGAGTCACTATCCCTGCAAGTGATCAAAAAACATGGATGTGGCACTTGGGGACATGGTTTAGTGGTGAACATGGTGGTGGTGTTGGGTTGATGGCTGGACTTGCTGATCTTCAAGGTCTTTTCCAACCTTAATTATTTGATTATTCCCAAAGGAGCGCGCTCCTCTCCTTCCTGCAACCAGTGATTTTTGTGGTTATCCCCCTTCCTGATGCCAACAGAAATCCCATCAGGGCTGGATCAGTTCTTCCTTTTCTGTAGGGTGGAGGGATGAGCTTCATGGCATCTCCTCAGCAAAAGCCTTTCTTCTAGACATGGGGTTTGTGAAAACTTGTGGGATGAAGAAGGAGGTGCAGATCAGAGTCTTTCCTGTGGGATGGGCTGCAGATGGATATCAGTTATTACCCCAAAGCCTGGCTTGAGCTTGGCCAGTCATCATTTGTGTAATGCCTTGTCTAGGAGCAAACATCTGAGCTGGGAATGATCTGGTACATGGAGAAAATCCTTAATTAGCTTCAGGATCTCAAAGAGGGTTCTGGATGATGTGGGACAGGGAAGGCAGTGAGAGAACCTGAGGTCTTTTGGGCTGGAGGGGTCTCAGGGAGGACGTGGAAGGGAGGGCAGCTGGGGTTGCAGTGTTGGGATTTAGGGATGCAGCCTGCTCATCTCTTAAAAACCAAACTCCACTCCCTTGGTGAGCCTCAGATGGTTCAGCAGTGAGTTACATGTCGGGCTTTCTTTGCTTTAATGGAGCTCCTCCCCCACTTTTATCCAGTTACCCATGAAAAGTCAGGGAAATGAGACCTACTTAAATCAAATGTCACAATCAATGCTCATCCCAGGCCACCATTTGTGCGATGTGAACTCAAATTGCCGTAAGGGGGGAGCAGGGAGAGGGAAAGGCTTGGGGAGGAGCTTGGAGAGAGCGAGCAAGGAGCCACCCATGGCTGAGTGTGGGTGGCTTTGCTGTTTCCCCACCTTGGGAGGGAACTTACCCCCAGGGCCCTTTGGAGGCAGTTCCCTCTTGAGTTCTCTGGCAAGGGTGAAAAACGAGCAAGACTCTGGATTTTCTCTGGATTCGGTCTATTGTTTATTCTTTTCTTATCTTGAGGTTGATATACTGTCCACACCAGACTCAGCACAAGAGAAGCAAGGCACAAAATGGAGCCCCGAGTTCCCCAAATCAAGGCCTTTTAAAGATATCTAATCCAATTACCTTCTAACACGTACTTTATTTCTACTTTTCTACCAATAACTTTGATTAGTCTATTCACATAATACCTATGTAACTAGTTTCTCTAGTTGGCACCAATGACTTTGTGCCAACAATGCAACAGAAAATGGATTAGAAGAAGAATAAGAACAAGAACAAGAAGGAGATGGGACAACACCCTAAATCCTCCATCTTGTCTCCCATTCACTCTCATACTAAAATCCTAAAACACGAAATTCTTCACCTAGTGACAAACTATTATTACTACTGCTATTTACATCACACTCTTATGTTCTTGGCAATTTGTCCCAGGGACGAAGGTTAAAAGCAGTGTCTGACCAGGGGTCAGGGCTCTCTAAAACAGGCAGGGAAATATTCCCTGTGCCCTGGGTTCCAACAGCTGAGTATCTTGTGTTCCACAGTGCTTTTATCACAGCCGTGCACCTCTGCAGTGGAACAGGGCTGTTGTCCACCAGGAGTCTGCAGGGGGAAGAAACAAAGCTGTGGCTTCCTACAGGGTGTTGCATCCACCTCTGCCACACCCTACCTGACTAAATCAGAGTCTTTTCCACATTTCAATTTATAAGGAGCAAAATATGCAATATCAGCACTCGGCCTGCCTGGATGATGTCCAAATTCAACTTTGTTTGATGGAAAACAAAATCAAAGCGTTGATATTTTCATTGAAATTTATGTTTACCTCGTTCCCAAGAAAATGCTTCTAACCTTGCATGAATATTTGTCAGGAGTAAATTCTCAGGGTGGGAGCACAGTCATAGGAGTTGATGTTAAAAATCACAGTGACCCAAGTCTCCATAAAAGTTTAGGGAAAGAATCCACAGGTGAGCTGAAACATCTCTTTCATGGGTATTTTGGGAATCTCAAAGCAGAGGAAGATGCAGGAGGGATTGGTGAGGCTCAGGTTTCCTGTCTGTAGCTGGTCTGCAGCTGAAGATCCCTCAGACCACCTGTATTCCTTTTGGGTACTCAAGCCATTGGATGTGTGTGACATCCCACCCTTAAGGGGCAGGAAGCACCCAGAGTTTTTGGTCAAAAGGAATGGCAGAAGTCAGAGGGGTCCCAAGTTTTGTAAGTGAATTAGAGTTGGAAATTGTTATGTTAGTCCCTGATCTGGTGCCAGCACACGGCAGTGGGTTTTGGATAAAGGGGTAGAGTGGAAGGGAAAAAGGAGATGGATTAAAGAGGGAGAGAGAGAAACAGAGAAACAAGGAAAGGGAGAAAGAGGAATCACCAGTGCTGGCTCCAGTGCTGATCCAGCTGATGGGGTGTCCAGGGTCCCGGGGTGCCCATGAGCCCAGGGAGTACCTTTTTGTAGATAAATTTTCTCTGCTTGGGAGATAAGTCTCTCTCTTTCCATGCAAATCAGTTGTCATGCACAGCCCCTTCTTCTTGACCTTTCTGGAAATGGATTGGAGCTTTCAGGGATCTTGGGTGGTCTTGATCCACCCTGTAGTCCATGCCCAATTCTTGACCTTATTCCTGCACTGTGCTGAGTTGTGCTGATCTCCAGGTGCCAGAACAAAGATATTTTTTTTCCCTTGAAAAGTGCTGCCCTACCTGTGCATGGCCCCTTCTCCAGCTACACCTTGTTCTTGCTCACAGTGTGTTACTACCAACAATCCTTGGTTGGCTTCACGACCATCCATGGTTGAGACATCACATTAATGCCCTAATTTTCTGGGCTTCTACAGTGTGTCACTAGATTTTGGAAGTTCTTGTTCCATCCTTCCTGACAGCTGCTGTAGGTTTCCTTGCAGTGGTGAAAGTTTTGTTCCTCATTAATTCCCCTCAGCTATGAGAGATGCCCTTGTTCAAAATAAGCAAATAAGGAAGATCTTCCCAAGCCCTCAAAAATTCAGGGACAATTCAGCTCTGGCCTCTGTGTATCAGGGTTGTTAATCTCTTTTTGTGGAGTAACCCTGTAGTGACTGTGGGCCTTGAGTGAGTGGGCACAGGTTTGCTCTGGCCATGTGCTCAGCTGGCCAGGCTCCATTCAAACCCAGCACTGAGCCCTGCCTGGTGTATTTGGCTCTGCAGAAGGCTCAGTAGCCTGGAACAGAGCTGCTGTAGCCTCAGCTCCATGGCATCCCTCTGACTGGAGGTTCAGGCTGTGCAGCCTCATGCCTGCCAACAAAAGGGTGTAGTCAAGTCCTTAGAGGGCAGCCTTTTTCATTCCCAAATTCATGCATAATTTACTTTTTTCTTTTTTTTTTTTTAATCTCCTGTGCTAAGCCCTTGCTGTGTCAGAAACCATCTCATCTGCATGAGGGAGTGAGGTGCTGGTGCTGTGCCAATCTAATGACAACCTTGACTGGGCTCCTTGTCCTCTGCAAACGGTGTAACCCTAAACAAAAAACCCTAAAATAACCCTAAATAGTTCTTGGGTATCTGTTCTCCGTGGGGCTCTGCCTCTCTCTGCCTTCCTGCCAGCAGAGATCACTGATGTGGAAATAAGAAACGTGCCAGGGGGGAAAAAAAAATGCCTGCAGCAGAGAAAGCCAAGTGGGATTGAGCTCCTGGCTCCGAGCTGAGGACAGGGCGAGTTCAGTGATATCAGTGTGGCAGATGTTGGGTAGTTACAGTCACAGGATGCAGAGAGCTCCATTAGAGAGGTTACAGTGTGTGTTTGCTCTTGATGTTGCAAGAGCTGATGTTCTTTTGTACTCAGTCAGAAAAAAGGACCATTCCACACCAGGTTTTCCAGCCTGTGTGATCGTGTTCTATGAAAAAATGCTTCATTTTTTCATAGAAATGTAGTGGTGTGAGAGCACTGAATTGATGGATGGTGGATCCCTGGGGAGGATACACATCTCGTTTTTTCTTCCCTTGCTTCATTTCATCCTTTTCCAGATGAATGTTTGTGGTTGGTGGAAAATTTTCACCTTCTTTTAATCCTCCACCCTTCATCACCGCCATCCCAGAAGAGCTCATTTGTAATTGTTCTGTTATTGCTTCATTAATTATCTTCCTGGTTTCACGCTGGATATGAAGGGCCTGATCCTCCTCTCATAACCCACACCTTTCACATGCCTGCCTTCCATGGATATCAGAATTGTTACCCAGGCGTGACACTGCTTTGGGGGAGCAGAATCAGGTCCAAAAGAGAAAAAAAAAAAAAAAAAAGTCTGGGTCAAGCAGAAGCAGATCCTGGTCTCCTTCCCTGTTTGTTTGTATGCACAGTGGGATGTGAAGGTCAGCTGAGTGGACACACCAACAAACAGGAGAGTTCTTGCCATGAAATGTTCGTGGTAGAACTGGCTGAACATATTTTTTAATGTCTCCCTTTCTCTCTTTCAGAACATGGAAAAGGTGCTGGTCCCTTCTGTCACGTTAATTGTAGGCTGTGGAGTATCCTCGCTGACACTTTTGCTGTTGATTATCATTTATGTCTCTGTTTGGAGGTATGGCTTTCATTCTCTTCTCTTCTTTTTGGGGAAAGTAACTGTCTTTTGACCTACACAGATCCTGGAATGTTTGCTCTGTGGTTTTGGGTGTCTGGTGCTCGAGGAGGAAGTGTTTGGGAATGAGTGGGCCCTGCAGAAAGTCATCCTGGTGGCTTAGCTGGCATTATTCTCTCCTTTCAGTGCCAGAGAAATTAGCAGAGTGAAATTAGTGCCATGCCCTCATGTAGGGACATTGTTCCATTTCCAAAATGGAAATTCCGTGCTGGTTTCGATGCCTTTGTGTACCCCAGGAAACCTTGTCAGAGGCGAGGTGGACACGCACGGCCTCTTGGCAGGCAGATGCTGCTGCAAGGTAATTCTTTGGGAACATCCAAACCTCCGTGGCCTGCCATGAAAACATCTGGCCTGAAGAACTGACAGAACCTTGCAGGAGCTTAAGGATGTTCAACCTTAAATCACCTAAATAACTCCCCAACCTTTTAGCTACGTTTTGCCTTCAGCTTCAGATGCATATGGGATCCCTCAGTACATCCCATTGCTGACAGCTCCTGTACACAAGGTGGGGTGGAACCTAAAATTGTGGCATTTATGGAGGCTGAAGGGATTTTGAAGCAAAGCTTTGATGAAGAATTGGCCCATGCCCCTGTTTGATACATCCTGGTGACTCTGAGCTGGAGGACCCGAGGTGTGCACGGGATTTTCTCCCTGTATTGCTTTGAACAAGGTCTGAGTTTATCCCACGAGATCCATGCCCCTCCTAAATCCATGGCAAACATGCAGAGACCTTCATGGCTCGATGCCAAGCAAAGACAAATCAGAACCAGGAGAATGTCTGTGAAACCCAAATGCAGTGGCTGCAGGGAATCCAGCTGGGTGTTATTGGTGATCCTTTTGGGAGAAGGGATCAGTGTGAGGCTCTTATTTTGTGCAGTGCTTCTTCTCAGTAGGAAGGAAAGGGTAAATTCCATTTAGATATTGAATTGAGGTAACTTATTCTGCGCTTTGATAGAGGAAAGAGAGAGTAAAAACTGAGCAAAAATGCATCTTTTTTTTTTGTTGATACTGTGACAGTGCATAGTGGCTGGTTAATTTTGGCAGCTGAAGACTGATCATGATAACGTTTATCTAGAACTCAGGTTTTTCCGTGCCTGGGGTATCATTGGATGTGCTCAAGTCCTTGTCCTCTCCTGCTTTTCCTCAGGCTGGGCGGCACTGAGCAGCGCCGGTAGGTGACTTACTGGGGTCACTGGTGTCAGGATCAAGTGGAAAGTTAGGATAGAAGATTAAAGAGCAAGCGTTCGAGCCTCACCCTCTCTTTCCTATCAGAAACAGGGTCAGGATCTGAAGCCCAAGCTCAGACATGAGGCTGAATCAGTTTGGAGCATGCCAGAGCCATTTGGAGTAACATGATGTATTTTTTTCCAGGACTGTGCTCCCCACTACCCCTCCAATATTTACTGTTATTGAGGACAGTAAATTGCCTGACCTGTTTCAAATGTGTTCTGTTTAATTTCTCATTCCACTCTTTGCCTTATGCCTATGCCCAAAACGATCAGCAGGAATGGGAGGACACGTTTATGGGAGGCTTGAATGGGTATTTCTGAGCTAGCCAAGGATGGACATGCATTTCCAAGTGATCCTGAGACCAGCTATATCTTGATTAAGGGGCTCTCTATCCTGAGTCTCTCTGTGTAAATATTTGTAAAGCATGATCGAGTGATCTCTAGAATTTCTCTTTGGTGCGCTGAGTTTGTTCCATTTCTTCTCTGTAGATCATGTTTTCATGTTTTCCAAACTTCACAGCATTCCCGTGGCTGAGCCCTGAGCGCTCTGTGTGTCCTTTTTATTTTAGGCATAGCTGCTGGACGTGAATGTGCTTTCCTATTAACGATCTCAGGAACTTTGTATTCAACATTATCTCCTGGCTCCCACTTTGTTTTGCCCTAAATGTTGTATATTCCGATAGACAGCAGCTGGAGGAGTGCTTAGAAGTGGAATCAGCACTATTATTGTCTCTAAAACACAGGAGCAGCATCAAAGTGGTTCTTTTCCACCGTGCTGGAGAGAAACTCCTCATGTCCTGGCTGCCTGATCTTGTGTGGAGAGCACTCACCAGAGCTCAGCTGTTTTGTGGAGCTTTGGCCGGAAAATTTCCCACCCAGAGCTCTGGACAAAGGCATGTGGAGCATACATCCATAGACCCAGCCTGAGTATGAAACACTTCTGATGAATAAGCTCGCTGAGGCTGACAATCTGGAAGCTTTCCCAGAATTTTGCCCAGCTAGGGTTTGTTTGTATATATGGGAAGCAGAAAGGAAGGGAGGGAGAGAAAGAGGGAGAGGAACACGGTGAAGAAAAGAGTGCAGAGTGACAGGGAGGCGATCCCAGCTTCAGGATACATATCAGGGAGGAAATGAATTTACCCTCCACTCCCCATTCAAAACCCCCAAATAAAGGCTGCTCCTTGGTGGCACCTACTCAGCCACTGGCACGAATGGCACAAGCTTTTTTGAGGCAAGTGATCACTTCAGACGCGGCCAACTTGGCACGGCCCCGTTGGAAACTGGAAGTTGTTTGTGTTTGACGGCTGTTGGTGGCCTGTTGGTGGCCTCACTCCAGTTCCCAGTAGACAGATGGCTGCAAAAATCCCTGCTGCAGATGGTGCATCTCTGGTCTTATTAGCAGGCTCGACAGAGGGGTCAGTGACACAGTGGGCCACAGAAGTGGAGTGACCTTGTTCCATCTCGGCACCGACTGTCCTGGGTCACAGCTGGAGGCACAATCTGTGTGTGGGCCACGTGCTCCACCACCCGTGTGGAAAAACAGAGGGAATTGCAAGAAAAAGTTGAAAACTGGCGTGGAAATTAAAAACTTGGGGGAAAAACCCAACCACTCAGGGGCCAGAAGAGGTGAAATGACACCTCTTTTCAAGCAGCTCCTTGACACACTGGCATTTCAGGAGTGCCCCGATGTGTTTTCCATCCCTGAACTCATTTCAGCTCAACAGCCTCTGGAGTCAGTGACCTTTCCATAGCACTGGGATCAATCCCTGCTATCGAGCAGCTCATCCACCAGCCCATCAGCGTGTGGGGCAGGGCAGAGCTCTGTCCCTGCCAGCAGCTGGGTGAGTGCTGCACCACTGCAAGAGAACAGCCCCAGCTTTTCTTGCTCCTGAGGATGGATTGAGTGCCTGTCAATGAGCTCTCGAGGGGCTGCTAACACTTGCTCTAAACCCAGGAGCTCTGCCTGTGCTGGGGATGCTGAGGCACTCCTGGCCCTGGTGGGAGGTGGCAGGGATGAGTAAGAGGCTGTGTGGAGATGGATGTGTGTACACACGGTGAGAAAGCAGCAGTGACTCAGTGTTTGTGGAGAGGAGAGGAGTGTAATGGGGGCAGAGAAACAGACTGTGGGCTTTTCCCACCTTTTCCATCTGTCTCAGCTGGTGCAGGGCTTCCCACAGAGTGGAGACATCCTTTCTGGTGACCAGTGACAGGACCTGAGGGAATGGATGGAGCTGTGTCAGGGGGTTTGGGTTGGGTATCAGGAAATATTTCTTAATTCAGAGGCTGGTTTAGCACTGAAACAGGCTCCCCTGGGAATGGTCACAGCACCCTCAGGCACAGGGTGGGACTGTTGGGGTGTCCTGTGCAGGGCCAGGAGTTGGACTTGCTGATCCTTGTGGGTCCCTTCCAACTCAGGATATTCTGTGATTGTAGGACACAGGCTGGAGCAGAAGTTCCCTAAATTAGCAGTGAGTTTTCCCCAGTTTTGTAGCTGAGTACAGTATATTTTGCTGTATCCGTGTACCAGTGGAGGGGTGGCAAGGCAGCACCCTGGAGTAGCTCTGTCTTTGTTGCAGATGTGGTTTTGGGTAAAACCCATCAATTTCAATGTTTTTCCCCCCTCTGATACAAATTCCTGACTTCTTTGGCCAGAGGGTCTGGAGAGGAGTGGTGATTTCTTCCTGTGGAGCATCCTGTGCTGGAGAAGAGGAAATGGAAGGAAAAAAGCAAGTGTGGCAGGAGGTCTTCTTAGCATTCTGACTGAGCAGGAACTTAAAAAGGAAATGTTTGGAATCCAGGTCAGGCTACCAAGGAGGGCACTGGAAGAATTGCCCAGGAATGCAGGATTGAATTAGAATGGTCAGAGCTCAGCTGCGTTTGAAACTGGTCAGGGATGTGAAAGGCATCAAGAATGGGTTCTGGAGGTACAGCAGCACCACAGGATTTCCCAGGAAAGTGCTGGCCTGGTGTTGAATGGGACAAGCAGCCTGGTGGACAAGAAGGTTGAAAAGGTGAAGGTACCCCAGTCCCTTTTTGCCATGTTCTCCTGGCGAGGCTGGCTCCCAGGCACCCAAATTCCTCCCCAGAGGCAGAAGCCAGGGGAGAAAATGCTCCCCACTGCCAAGGAAAAGAGACACAAGGACTGTTTAAGTTATCTGGGTGTTTGCAGATCCATGGGATGCCTTCAGGGAGATGTTTGGTGTGACTGTGAAGCCACTCCCTGTCACCTGGGGAGCTTCCTGAAGGCTGGAAGAAGGCAAATGTTACACCCACCTTTAAAAAAGGCAAGGAGGAGGATCCAGAGAGCAACTGACTGGTCAACCTACACGGCCCCTGGGATGGATAAGGAGCCAGTAGCTCTAAAGGTTATTTCCAGGCAAAATGATGGACAAGGAAGCGACTGGGAATAGACAGCGAGGATTTGTGGAGGACAGGTTGTGCCTGGCTGCCCTGTTTTCCTTTTGGGATGGGATGACTGCTTACGTGGACAGTGGGGAGAAGCAGCTGGTGTGGATTTTGACATTACCAAGGCCATTAACACAGTCTCCAAATGCATTTTTGTACCCAGATGTCTTGGTTTAGGTTTCTGATACAAAAATTCCTTGCTTTTTCTCTCCCCTCCTTTTGCTCTCGGAACCAGTCTTAAAGGGGCAAAACTTATTTTTGGGCTAAACAGATAAATGGGGATATAAGCATTACAAAGTCGCCCCAGGGCACCAGATTATAGAATTAGGCACTGGATTGGTGGCTTTATATCTGGATGGAATTCCTGCAGGATTTGAGGGTAATGGTCAAAGGTTTGAGGCCTAATCAAGAGCTGGTCACCTCTGGCCAGGCTTGGTAGAGTGGCCAACATTGTTTAATGTCTTTTTTAACAACCTGGATGATGTTTGACACTCTGAGGCCACACCTGGAAAAGGTGCTCAGTATTGGATCCCCCCAATACCAGCGATACCAGCACATCACAGCAAGTCCAGTGGATGCTGAGGGAGCTGGAGAATGTCAGAGGAGGCAGAGGGAACAAACTTGGAGAAGAGGAGGCTGTTAAAGAGCCAAACAACTTGCAGAGGGAGGCAGGGGAAGGTCTAGAGGCACCAGCTGCAGCAGGAAAAGACCCAGCTGGATAAAAAGCAAAATAATCCTTCACCACAAGAGCAGTTAAGTTAAGCAGTTTAGTGCTGTAATAAGTCAGCCAAGAGAGGTGGTAGTGTTTCTGTTCCTGGTGATTTTCAAATCTCAATCAGATGAGACCCTGAGAAACCTGATCTGACTTTGAAATCAGTCTTTTTTTTGGGCATAGGATTGGACTGGGAACTTGAGTGGTTTTTTTTTCGCCAACCTAAGTTATTCTGATTCTTTTCATTGCCAACCCACATCTTGTTCTTTGCAGCTTTAGGGATCTGGAGAACAAGATAAATTCTCAGGGTGTGAAGGAAAGCAGGGAAAAATGAGAGTTGGTTTAAGGGGGCTTAAGGGGGAAAAAGTCTTAAGACAGATGGATTATCTCCCCTTACATTAAAATACAGATTTATGGTCAACTCATTTCGTACCTTTTTCTGACCAGTGGAGACTTTAGAAGTCCATGCTAATAGCAGTGGGATCACAGCATTGCTACACAGATTTATTACATCTCCTTCCCACCAGGACAGAGCCCAAATCTCCATTTCTACCCCACAGAAGCTGCTGACCAGAGATTGGAAGTTTTACTTCATGCAATCAAAGCATGAAAAGTCAAGGTCTCAGTACCCTCCAGTCACAAATGGAGCAGGGTCCAGATGATGCCCAGCATTGTATGGGGCCCAGTGAAATCACGAAATATGGAAATTTGGGCTCAGCTTGGCTGTGGAAGGAACCAGAAGCTCATTTTGCAGCCTGTCAACCCAGTTTCTTGCTGAGGAGGGATCCTGTATTTTACAGCCTGTTCTGGGGCTGGGAGTATTTCAGGGAGAACTTCCTATAAACCAGATTTCCAACAGATTAAGTAGGAGTTCATGCTACCTTTGCTTTTTTTATTGTTTTTTTTTTTTTTTCATCCAGTAAAGCATATCTTCCCCACACGTGTTTGTCTGAAGGTACTGCTCAAGGGGAAGTTGAAAAATCAAAGTTTCACAGCCTCCATTAGGTCTAAAGCACAGATTTACCCTTGGCAGAACAAACACCTGCAGTAAACCCATCCTGCCCTCCTCATCAGAAGCTCAAAACTCCACAGCCAAGGCACAACCAACTCACTCTCGCTAAAATTAATTAATGAAATTAAATTCCCAACATAAATAGTTGATGTGCTGGAATATAGGAAATAATCCTGCATTAGCCTCCAGGGATGAGCTGGTTGATTAATACATCTGTTTCTAATTTATATAAGCATCAGCATCTCCTCTTCACTCATCTGCCATTCAGGCAGGCACTTGCAGCATCTTTGAGATAATTCACATGTGTGAATGTTGGTGTGGTCAGGTCTTGAGTCAATCCTTGAGGACTTGCACCTTTGCAGTTCCCTTTTCGTTTTGTCGGGTACATAAAAGTGCCTTCAGAGAAATTTCCCTCCGTAGCCAGTGGTTTGAATTAATTGTGGTGCACTTACCTCGGCAGCGAGCCTGGTGCTGTGCTGCAAATCAGAAATGACAAATAGCTGGCTCCTGCAAGGTGCTGAAGGCAACAGCTCCCTGACTGCTGTCCCTGATGTCCCAAACCCACAGCTGCAGTTACGTATTTGGCCTAGTTTGGAGAAGCGATACGAAAAAGAAAATTAAAAATAAAGAAAGCCAGAAATGCTTCTCACCCCAGGAGGGGTTGTTAGGCTGAAGGAAGTGGAATGCTGAATCGCACACACTTTGTTGTCAAGGTGCATGTGTTTGTAATCTGCTTCCATCGCCAGCATGCCCGTGGCTCTTGGTTGGGAATCTTTTCCGTGTGTTGCCTGTTTGTTTTCTTTCAAGCCCCTTTTCAAGCCCCCATTTCAAGTAGGCAGAGCTGAAGAAGATTTGCAGCACTCTACTGTTTTAGGAGGGGCTCAGACTAGGCTGGCCCCTCGTTTGCTGGCTCCTAGCACCAGCATTGATGGGGGATGATGGAGACATCTTCCCCCCCTCCCTTCCCCCCACGTTCTTGTCTGTCTAGCACATAAAATCTTCAGGAAATTGGCAATTCTGTAGAGCCTGGCCTGGATTGCTGCTTTCCAGAGGTCACCCAGGGCAGGCTGTGACAGGGTGGGTCTCCCTCCCCTCTTCTCTCACTGCAGGTACATCCGCTCCGAGCGCTCCGTCATCCTCATCAACTTCTGCCTCTCCATCATCTCCTCCAACGCCCTCATCCTGATTGGACAGACCCAGACCCGGAATAAGGTAAGGGATCCGCTGGGGCTTTGTTTATTTGTTTGCTTTCCCCCTGATTTAGCACTGAAATGATCCATTCAGGCAGCGCTTCCTCATTTTTCCTCCATCTGTTAATTAGCGACGTGTCAAAGACACGGCTAAATGGCAGATTTCAATTTTCTCTCTCTCTCTCTCTTTGATAATTTGTCAGCATCCTCAGGGCTTTGATTAAAACCAATGTGATATTTTTGAATATCTGCCTAGAGTAGCTGGCACATGGCACGGTGAAGAAGCGTGGTGATTTGCAAGGCTTTAACCATTTTATTTTCAAAAAAAATTACAAAGGCAGATTGAGAAAAGGCTTTAAAAAAAAACCCCAAACAAACAACCTCTCAGCTTTACATTTATTTCTCCAGCAGTTTTTATACTCTGAGCTGAAAGTACTTGGCAGATGTTAATGAACACAGGCACAAAACTGTCCAAGCTTTTTTGGGGATGGGAAGCATTGCCAGATGCACCGTGAGCACTGCAGGGCCACAAGGGACTCGGAGCAGATCCCAGAGTGACTCCAGCAGTCCAGGCAAGACCCAGCGTGGTTTGCCAGGCCATGGGCACTGGTTGCTCTCTTCCCACAGACCCAGCTGGAGAGGCGTGTGTTTTCTCCATGACTTCTTTCCAGCTCGAGCACTTTCAGGTTCCCTGTTGATGTCTGGCGTGACAAATCACTGCTCACCATTAGTATTTTCCTCTTGTAAAATTTCCCCTCTTCCCAAATGCTCTGACCATCATAACTCTGTTGAGCCAAAAAACGTGAGTCAAGACGCCTCCTCCACTCTTTCTGCTGCCAAAATCACAATCAGAAGTCAAAAATTAGTTATTGCTTAATGGGAACCAGTGACCAGCTGGGTTTTTTAGCCCCTGCTTTGGCAGCATGAGCATGATGTTACTGTTAGGAGCATATCAGGAATAAAATCTTCCCTGTGAGGGTGGTGAGGCACTGGAACAGGTTGCCCAGAGAAATTGTGGGTGCCAACACTGGAAATGTTCAAGGCAAGGTTGCACAGAGCTTTGAGCAGAGAAAATCTTCCTGCCCATGGCAGGGGGTTGGAATGAGATGGTTTTTAAGGTCCCTCCCAAAACTCGACCCATTCTATGATTTTATGATCCCTACAGAGAAGCTGAAGGATTTAGTGAATCAGGGACTCATTTCTATGGAAGGCCCTTTGGGTTAGGGTGAGGTTGTTCTAGGAAAAGCTTTCCAGCTGCTGGAGCCCTGTGTGTGTAAAGAAGTGTGGAAACAAGCAGCCAACTCTGCTCCTGCTACAAAGAGCCCTTCAGAAACTCCTTTCCCAAAGCAGAGTCGTCTTCCATTGCCAACAGGGTTGGCAGGAGGTGGAGAGAGGGCGACCCAAGCTCCTGCTTTCCTTGGTTGTGTTTTCTGCCACACCAAACGTGTGCTGGGAGCTTCTTTCCATGGGGTGAAACACTGAGGGATGCTCAACAGGACAAACCACAGCTGGACCTTCTCTTCGGTGGTTCTTCTTCACCTCAGGACAGGAGCTGGATGTGTCCCTCCTCTCCCAGCTCCTCCAGAGCACAGTTAGGAACCCAGGTTCTCCCTGGTGGATTTTTTGGCCCGTGACTCTGGGAGTTCACTGTCAGAGCTGTTGGTGGGGATTCGAAGCTCCCGGCAGCGATGGCAGGAGGCAGATTAGCTCTTTGCACATCCATATGCATGAAACCCCAGAAATAGAAAGGTTATTCTTGGATTTCCTCTCAGCCATCTAGTAAACAGTCTCTGGCAGGCAACAGAGAAAGAAAACTATACAGAGGAGAGACGAAGGAGTGTAAATTAAGATTTTATTCACATTCAATTATCAATAATAGCGTGCCTTAAGATGTTGGTGATTTACAATTGTGGCTTTTCCGGGAGATTTCTGCATTATCGGCTTCCCTGGAAATGTCAAAGTCTCCCTGGATTTCCATCCGTGTAACCTCAAAGGCGAGATTCCACGCCTGGATTTGCTAAGCTTTTTGAAGATGAAAGGCCTGGGAAAAGGCTAAAAAAAATTACAGTCAGCAATCCGGGGATACAAAGGAAAGGGATGCTGCAGGAAGTGGCCGTGTCTCTTGTGCTGGAGGGGAACAGATTTCTCCTCTTAAAGGAAAGCAAGGCCTAATGGCCTTGACAGGCTCTGCTGGATCTTGGGACATCATATCCCTGTACTTAGCCCTTCATGGGGATGTTTGGTTTTCCCCACAAGGAAGGGAAAACCTGCAGCAGAGGTTGCAGAAGCAAATATTTGCCTGCCTATCAGTTGGCCAAGTTCATTTGAGGTGATGAGTTCATCCTGGTCCAGCTGAGATGTGCGTATTTCTCTTTGTCTTCCCCTCCTCTCTTCTTCCCTTTCTATCAAAGCTACTCATTTGAGAAAAAAAAAAAAAAACAAACCCAAATGTATCTCTGTGGTGTAAAATTGTAACGCAAAGCTTTTCTCTCCCCTTTACAAGGAAGAACTGTGTTGGTTTGAAACAAAATCAAAAAGGCAATGTGAACAGTGTTTTGACCTGATATCAGTCAAAAAAGAAAAGGGTTCTAAAATAACAATCTCTTAAAATCCATTCCAGAAAGCATCCTCTGCTTGTAGCTGTTTCTTACAGGGTTTGTAAGCTGATGAATAGGAGCCACCTTTTTTCAGGATTCTTGTAAAATGTGAAAATTACTGGACATTATCATATTGAGTTGTGTTATTTGTACTGAACTGACATCCCAAATCCACTTTTAGGCAGAATACAGAGGGATTTGGTGTCAAATGCAAATCTGGAACAAAGAAGACAGTTCCTACCTCAGAGAACACACGGCCTTGCTTTTATTCACAGCCTCTGATAACGTTGGGTGGTGCCAGCAGATGAATCGAGAGCAATCTGATAAAATCATGATAAAAGCCACTCTGTGCATGAGACCTCTGGCTTGAAAGATGCTGGTGGTTGAAAAAAGAGAAAAAAGAGGAAGGTTCATTGACCGTAAAACAAGTCCATGTTTCCCCATATAACTCAAAGCAAAGAAATTCTTGATTATAAACCTCCCCCTCCCTCAAATGCCTGAAGCCTTTTTTTTTTTTTTTTTCATACAGAATCACTTTTAAAATCTATTTGCTCTCCCTTCTCCTCGGGAGCCAGTGGAGCTTCTTCCCATCACTTTCTTCTCAAGTACATTGATTCACAGTTTTCAGCTCCCAGATGGGGGGAAACTGGCTGAGTGAAACAGAGCGGCACCAATTTGCACCAGTGAAAGATTTGGCCTTGCTGAGTTAAAACAAAGACGAGCTTGTCAGCTTTCCAGTCCATCTCCCTGGCACTCTGGGATTGTTCTTCATAATGCATTTGCCAGTTCTTTCCCCACTTTAATTTTAAATGGCTTAAGCTGCCTGCCTTTCCCTTGTGAGATTTCCCCACCAAGTAGTAGAGCTCACCATTATGAAATTCTTTTAATCTAGGGGGTTTTTTTTTTTTTTTTTTTTTTTTCCTCCTGTCTGCTGGTAGTTACGTGCTCTTGGACAACTGTGCCCTCATGTTTGCAGTCCTTTCCCAGCCCCTGGCAGCCGTGGTTTCACCCAGCTCTCACGGCTTAACTCTTTCACTCAGCCCTGTTTTTCTGGCAGGGGCACCATCCAAATTGCCTTCCTCGGATTTCATTTCCATGGCTGGGCTGCCAGGGACGTGGTGCTTTGCAAACCTTTTGAGCTGAGATTAGTGCACTGTTTACTAACTACTTCATCCCCCCCACCCTGTAAGGATCATGGCAATAGTTTGGATGTTTTGGAAATTAAATATATCCTGCTGGAGCCCAGAAAGCACCAGGATGGGATGTGTGCTCAGAGTGGAAGGTGTCCCTGCCTGTTTTGGGGAGGTTGTAATTAAATTATCTTTAATGTCCCTCCCCACTCAAACAATTCTATAATTCCACAATTCTTCTAAAGTGTTAACCACGGCCTTATCCTAAAGTTCACGCTTAAGAGCAGCTGATTTCCACCTAGTACTTAAATTTAAAGCTTTGGTCTCTGCTAGGTCAAAGCTTGTGGAGGAGCCTGCCCCCTCTTAATTCCATGTCCTGATCTCCGTGACTTTTCCTTCCAGAATGCGGTTTGGGAAGCGTCTCCCCGCGCCTTCCGCTCTGCTCCCTGCTGCTCTCTCCGCCTGCCGCTCCTCTCACGTGTCCTCCTTTCCTCCTCTCTCCAGGTGATCTGCACGCTGGTGGCGGCTTTCTTGCACTTCTTCTTCCTCTCCTCTTTCTGCTGGGTGCTGACCGAGGCCTGGCAGTCCTACATGGCCGTGACGGGCCGGTTACGGAACCGCATCATCCGCAAGCGCTTCTTGTGTCTCGGATGGGGTGAGGATCCGGGGATTGCTGCGGAGCAGAGAAGGGCCAGGCTGCAGGAGGGGCTGGTGCTCCTCAGGAGGCTTGGCAGAGGGTGCTTGCAACCCTTCCAGGGGTTTCAAGAAGGGCTGAAGTGGTTAAAAATAGAGAGACATGAGTTGAACCTCCTGCCCAGTGCACCTGAAAATAGAGGAGTCGAGTTCAGGTTTCCGACGTGCTCCGGGGGGGTTTCTCCTGGGGCTGGGTCTGTTTCTTGCTTTCTACTTTTCTGCCTCTGTCTGTCTCCCCCCGTGCTGGATGTGTTCCGTTGGGACGTGTAGTGGTTTTGGTTTGCCAATTTGAGATTTCACCAGTTTTGAGATTTTCCCAGGACAGTACATGGTACCAGCCAAGGGAATCCTGGCCTGGATCAGCAGTGCTGTGGTCAGCAGGACCAGGGCAGGGATTGTCCCTCTTTGCCAGGCCCTGCTGAGGCCACACCTCGCATTGTGGGGTCAGTTTTGGACTCCTCTCTACAAGAAAGACATTGAGGTGCTGGAAAATGTCCAGAGATGGCAGTGGAGCTGGGGAAGGGTCTGGAGCGCCAGGAGTGGTTGAGGGAGCTGTGGGGAGCTCTCAGCCTGGAGAAAAGGAGGATCAGAAGGGACCTTCTCACTCTCCACAGCTCCCTGGCAGGAGGATGCAACCAGAGGGGGCCAGGCTCTGCTCCTAGGTAAAAGTAATAGAACAAGAGGAAACAGCTCCAGTTGGACCAGGGGAGGTTTAGATGGGATATTAGGGAAAATTCCATCACTGAAAGGATAGCCAAGCATTGGAACAGGCTGCCCAGAGTGATGGAATCACCATCTCTGGAAGTGCTCAAAAACCCATGAAGAAGTGACATTTAGGACCATGGTTTAGTGGTGGACCTGGCTGGACTCGGTGATCCTTTTCAACCCCAATGATTTTATGGTTCTAAGATTCTCCAGAGCAACCTGGAGTGAAGCAAACTCTGAAATCCTGTCTCCATGGCAGCAGCGCCTTTCGGAGACAAATAAACCGCGAGACTGCTGCAGATGCTTGTAACTAATTTTTCTCCCTCTGCCTCTGCCATATGTTTAATTTATTAGCCTTAAATGATGCATTCTGTAGTAGAAAACAAATACAAACCCATAAACCTGGGCTTTCAAAGCGATAACAAGGGCGTGTTTGAGAGGAGCAGCGGCACAAGAAGTTGCTGAGAAGTGAGGAGGCGAAGGAAAGAAGGGAGTGTGCCTGAGCTCTATTAATGCCTCATTTTACTACTGAAGTCTCACAATTCACCCCAGGCAAGAGATTTCTGGTGCTTACTGAGCACCCTGATGTGATTTATTCTGGCACATCAAGAGCCATCCTTGTTGCAGCACCTTCATCCCTTTAAGTTTTCCCTCCTAAGCTTTTGCTTACAATAGAGAATAAATTGTTTTATTGAAATCCAAGGTTTGCGTGTTAGGAGGAGCAGAACCACAATACCTGCAGAGGACAGGCTGCAGGAGCCTGGGTGTGCTCATGCATATGTTTATTCCTCCTTGGTGACTCCAGCAACATCAGGGATATCAAATGTAACAGACTAATAGCTTTCCTAGGTAATAAAAAGGGATTTTTTTTTCCCCTCCTGATTTGTAAAAGCTGGGACAGATGGGCGTGTTAGCCAAGGGAATTTTGGATGAGCAACATTCACATTTGTAGTCTGTACAGATTAAAAAAAAAAAAAATCCCCCTACATGTGTAGAAGCATAATTTGCACTGCTAGTAAAATGTAGTCAGCTCTGAGCTAGGATGCACTGCTGATAAATGATGCATAATAACCATTTGGAGTAGGTTAGGACAAGAAATGAAGAACACTCTTGCCTATTAAGGCAGCAAGGGAATTTTGGATATTTAGCATCCTGCTAGACTTCAGCTGTAGTGCTGGGATTAATGGCACTTGTAAGAGGAAAGAAGCTGAAAATATGTTTTAAAGAGCATAATCTGAAATAATTAGCACAATTTACTTTGTCATGGGCTGGTTCTCCCCCCTTTCCCCTCTTTGCACATTTGCATTTCTCTAAGCCATCGTTGGAGACGTCTTTGCCAAGTTCTCAGCTGCTCTCAGCTGTAGCTCATTGAAGCTGCAGAGAATTTCAGCAGCAGGGAGGATTATTTTTTATTTCTTTGTGCTCCTCTTGGATGTGCAACTTTGCAATTCGATTTTTAAATTATTATTAGTAATAATTATTATTAATATTAATGATTCTTGTCCGTGTTTGGGCAATGCTCTCAAGTTCATGATGTGACTCGTTGGGTGATCCTGTGCAGGGTCAGGAGCTGAACTTGATGATCCTTGTGGATCCTTGCAATTCAGGATATTCTCTGATTTAGAACAGACAGATAAATTGTTCCCTGGGAGCAACTCAGTCATCATATTTAGCCCCAATAAAGAAGAAATATTTTTTGTCAGGATTTTTATGACCCTGATACAGTTTCCACAGCTGGATTTTAATGCTGCCATAGCTCAGCCTCTGAGTGGGTCTTCAGCTGTTTATAACAAGAATGGCTCTTGGGAATTATTAGCAAACATCTTCTCTAGTGGAAGATGATTAACACATGGCCTGATTCTCCTGTGACCTGGAAGTACAAAATTCTTTGAAAGAGGCTTTGAAATGGGTTTACTTGGAATTGTGAGTGTTAAATTCCCTTTGTGCAGAAAGCCCCCAAAGCCTTGCTGGTGCTGTACCACACCAGGCATATGGAACAGGCCAGTTAGGAATAAATGTCTTGATAATGATAAAAAAAATTAGATTAAATTTTTTTTTGGGGGGGGGGGGAATTTTTTCAATCTAATCCCATCTAACTTTGCTGAGACCACTGACAGCTCTCCCAGGGCTGCATCTCTCAGTATGATACCCTTTGGCTTAACTACCATGACATAGCTGCCACCTGTAGTAGCTGCTCCTTGTCCAGACCCATTCCCAGCCCAGACTGAGGCTTTTACCCAGCCTTGGAATGAGCCAGTCCCTGGAGCTGCCAAGTTCACAGCCCCACTCTGGATTTCTGCATAATTACCACGTTGGAGAGAAGCACTTTGCGAAGAACAAGTTGCTATTTTTGGCGGAATCTTTGCCAAATTTCCTCTTTCCCAGGGTCTCTTGCACCAAGCTGTATTCCTGAAAATGTCCCTTCCCCTGTGGTTTCTTCCTGTGGGATGCTGTATTGATGGCACCCTAGGGAATGAGCAGCCAGGATTTATCCAGGTGAGGTGTGAAGGAGGCTCAGTGAGTGGAGCAAGAGTCAGTGAGGGAAAAAAACAATGAGAAAAAGAGGAATGGAAAGGAAAAAAGGAAAGAAAAGAAAGGAAAGAGAAAAGGAAAGGAAAGGAAAAAGGAAAGGAAGGAAAGTAANGGAGAAAGGAAAGGAAAAATGAGACGGGAAAATGGAAAGGAAAACAGAAATTAATATTAAAAGAGACACTTTTTAAACCCACTGCCTGTTGGGTTTCGACTGATGAAAAGTGATCTGTGCTTGGAAATCTCACGTGGGAAGAGAAGCACTTCCCTGCAGGATAACCCTCAAATGCTCCACATGCCAGCCAGCCTGGCCCTGTGGCTCCCAGCTGCTGCAGAGCCTCGCTAGAAATCAGCTTTGGGATGATTGGTGCTGCTGAGGAAGCCCCTTCCCAGAGGAGTGTTGTTTGGAAGCTGTGCCTGCACGCTCCCCGGATCTCCTGCAGTCACCTGCTGTGACCTCTGCAGCTCACGAGTCAGGGCCTTGTCAAGGGGCCCTAATCCCAGCTGGCTCCTGATCCTGCTGATTCCTAATGGGATTGTCCCATCTTTAGTGCTGAGACAGCTTAATTCCTCCTGCCACAAGGAGGAGGGCTATAAAAAGCCACATGGAGACCTCCAGAGCTGAAGAACCCAATGTTATGTGCTGATCTCCAGACATTTCTTTAGGGAAAGGGGAGATCTGGACTTTGAACCTTCTTAAATCCTGGAAGAGTCCTGAAACTCTTTCTCATTGTTGTTCAGAGGAACCTGCTCCATTACAGATCTTGGGGGACCTGTTTGGGATAGGGAAACTTAGTTTTAGTTTCCTTTTCTGTCTCATTTGGGGCAGATTTGAACCTGGGTTGCTCATCCTACACTGAGTGCAAACAAAGCTCCTAATCTTTGGGTTCTTGGCATTGGGTTGTGGCTGAATATTCCAACTTCAGAGACACCATGAAGCACCTAAGAGTAAAATAAATCAATTTTATGCATCTGAATCTACTGAAAGACACCCCCCCACAACTGCTGAGACCACAGCAGGGCGGGAGCTGATTGCAGCTCATGGTATTTATTTAAATAACAGAGGTAATTAAAGCTCTTGCTTTTAGTTCTGAGGGTCCTGAGCTCGGTCTTTGCCACAGAGCCAGGCTGAAATGGATGGTGCTGGAATAACTCTGGGAAAAATGGGGAATATTGAGTGGGAGAAGGGCTGCACATGTGATGAAATGACCGATTTCCTCCTCTTCCACTTCCATAGGGCTCCCTGCCTTGGTGGTTGCCATTTCCGTGGGATTTACTAAGGCCAAGGGATACGGCACCGTGAACTAGTGAGTAAAGGATTCCTTTTTTCCCCTTGTTTTATCCTCCATCCTTTTTGTCAAAACTCAGTCACTGACCCAAAGGAGGCAGGCTGGGAGCTAAATTTCCATGTGCAGGACAATTCCTGCATCCCTGCCTCCTCAATCCATCATCTGACCGAGCTGGATCGTGTGTTCCATTAAAAACAAGTTCATAGGGACTAATTAGGTTTAACTGTAGTATTTGTGACATCGCTTTGATCTAAATACCTTTTACTTAGAGCTTTTTAATGTATTTTTAAAAGGGGAAAAATGTGGAATATTTAAAGTTTAGGATGTTTAAAAATTAAAACCAGCTTTTCTTTTAATCTGTTTTTGTGCTTGATTGGCCCCATGTTTTCAGAATAGCTCAGCTCAGTTGTAGGCAGCAGAATGAGCCTGACTTGTGCAAACCAAGGTTTTGACAGCAGCCTGTGTTTGCCTCTTTTCCAAATTCCACAGGTTTTGTCTTTAGAAAGCTTTTATGTGCTCATAATGGGGGAAGGAAAACAGAAGAGAAATAATGGAAGAGGTAAAAAATGCATTAAGGCAAGGCTGGGCTCAGAGCTGAGTGTCGGTATGACTTTAAACGAAAAAGGAAAAAAGAGAAAATATTTTTTCCCTCTGTTGTGAAAAACCTTAGAAATTTCATACATAATGACAGTCCAAGGATAATATTTTATGTAGCAATAAGTCAGGCTCTTCCCTACTGCATCCCATCATTTTCCAGAGCCTTCCTGGGCAGGGGTTTGCTGCCCACACGGGTGAGGTTTGGGACTGGAGCTGTTGATGTGGCCGGCAGCAGATGAGGCTCCGGCCGTCCCGCTGAGGAAATGTCATGTGGAACCTCCTGCTCTCCCTCAATTCCCACCACATCCTGCACACCCACGGCCAAATGGCCCAGGGTTTGCATTTTAATTGCAGGGGAGAATTAAAGCAGCACAGCAGCATTTTCTGTTTGCTTTGCGACCTGAATTCTTGTGTGACAGAGGGCTCAGGATTGAGGATTTCTCGAGTACAAATCCATGGACAGAATTCCTGAAGTCTGTGCTGGCATCAAGATGCATTGGCTGTCCCACTTCCAGTGTGTCCTGGTGGAGAGGGGCCCAGTGGTTGTTGTGTGACTCAGGAGAGGACAAAACACAGCTTGGTTTGCAGAAACATCACCAAGATCCCAAATTAATTCCCTTTGGATTTTCCGTGGGTCAGCTGCTTCTGGCACTTTGCTCCAGGCACATCCACGAGAACAATTCATAATGAACAAGCCTTAGGGAGATGGGAGGGAGCCCCTGGATATTTCTGCTTCTTTTTTTTGTTTGTTTGTTTGTTTGTTTGCATTGGTGCAACAGGCTTTGTGGCTCTGTCAAAAATGTTTAAGACTCTTTTGCTCAACGTTGACCACACAAAAGGGCCTGGGTGGGGAAGGGAGGAACGTGCAGGAAAGCACTCCCCGTTTTCTCTGCCATCATCTCCCACCCTGCAGACTGCAGCCAGGAGAGTTCCAACGTGTGACAAAACCTGCTGGGCTCCTGCTTTGCTCTCCAGCTGGCACAGGGTGAGGTGGCCAAGAGGCTGGGCTGACTTTCCCAGGCGTCGCCTGCTCACACCAGCTCTCCTCCTTTTGCTCTGACTCCTTTCAGCCCTAAAGACTCTGTCACTCCTTGCATCCAAGGGCTGGGTGCCAGGGGATGGAAGGGGATCCCGTGCTCCCACCTCTGCTGTCAGGATGTTTGTCACCAAGATTGTGGTGGGGCCTTCACACCCCGGCAAGTCCAGTTTGAGGAGTTTGGTTTCAGTGATCCTTGTGTGCCTTTTCCGGAATATTCCATGGTCCTGTGGTCCCTCCTTTTGCCTCCTTTCCACATTTCCCAATGTGGGCTGAAGCTGGTGAGTCCCACCCAAGTCGTGAGAAGAACAACAGTTCCTCTCAAGCTCACAGATCCCATCAGACATCCCCAGTGCTGCCATCCTGTTGTAATTCCACACTTTGGTACCTTCCAGTACCTAAAACACATACTAGGAGGCTGGAGAGGGACTTTTTCCAAGGGTGTGTAGTGACAGGACAAGGGAAAATGGCTTTGAGCTGAAGGAGGATAGATTTAGATGAGATATTGGGGAGAAATTCTTCCCTGTGAGGGTGCTGAGGCCCTGGCACAGGTTGCCCAGAGAAGCTGTGGCTGCTCCATCCCTGGAAGTGTCCAAGGCCAGGTTGGACAGGGCTTGGAGCAACCTGGGCTAGTGGAAGGTGTCCCTGCCCATGGCAGGGGGATTGGACAAGATGATCTTTCAGGTCTCTTCCAACCCAAACCATTCCTTGATTCTCTAAATTCCTGCTGGAATTGGCTTTACCAAGAGCCAGAGTTAAGCAGAGCTCACTTGCACTGAGTGGTGGGTTCACGAGCCCTGATGCTGAATAAAATGGAGCATCTCTGTAATGAGAGTTACATTTACACTTTTTGTGCATTTTAAAACACAAAACAAATATTGCTGTGGGTCCAGGCGGGCAGGGTGCCCCGACAGACTGGAGTGCATTCACACTTAGCCCTGTTTTCCTGCTCAAAAAGGCTTAAAAGCTCTGTTGCATTGCTGTGTGGGGAGGCCCTTGGTTTTACCTCTCCTCCAGAGCAAAGGCAGCACTACACAGCAGCAATTTCAGAGCTAAACTCCAAAACTTGAGGTTTAGCTTGGAAATTGGGAAGAAATTCTTCCCTGTGAGGGTGCTGAGGCCCTGGCACAGGGTGCCCAGAGCAGCTGTGGTTGCCCTATCCCTGGAAGTGTCCAAGGCCAGCTTGGACAGGGCTTGGAGCACCCTGGGACAGTGGAAGGTGTCCCTGGCCATGGCAGGGGAGGTGGAACCAGGGTTTTTTTTTTTATCCCTCAGCCCAGTTTTGTGTCCAGTGGGCACTCATGGGGCATTTCAAGTGGGCACTGCAGACTTTCAAGGCCCAATATTTCCATCTTGCTGAAGGAAGGAAAAACTTTAATCACAGCATCCCTCCCTGGGAAGGAGGGGACACGAGGTGACAACATAAACCACAAGGGACTTTTAAAAACCCACAAAAACATAAACCACACAGAGCCTTTTAAAGCATCTTCCAAACCTACAATTTCTGGTCCTAACCCTACAATTCCAACCCTTCCATCCCTACAATTTCTGGTCCCAAGAGGATTACCTCCCGTGGTGGAGGTGGACATTAAGTCAAAGCAGGGCTCTGATATTTAGGTGAGCGTAGAATTTAACACTCAACAGCAGGTTTGTGGTTTTTTTTTTTATCCCACTCACAGTGGTAAAAAACACCCTGACATCCAACTACAGGACATGGTCACGAGGGCATTTTGGGGATGACTGCAAGTGTTGAAGGCTTTGCAGAATTAATCTTGGTGTTAAAGACTCTCAGGGCAAAGCTGGTGGAAGCGGCAGGGTGTGAAATGTGTGATGTGTCCTGAGGCTGGAACTGCCAGGCCAGCTGGATCTTCAGGATGTGCCCAAGGTGGCCAAACTCCATCAGGATGTTCAGCCTGGGACCTCAGCAGGATTTCACCCAGTTTGGTCCTGGTTTTTTTATTCTTCATGGGGTGGAGCTTTTCTCTAACAATGAAAACCCAACTGAGCAGCAGGATGGGGATCTGTCCCACCAAGAATTGTCCCATCAAAGGCCTGGCTGTGCCTCCAAGCTCTAATGCAGAGAGTTCAGAGCCAGTGGTAGGTTTAGGGAGCTTGTAGTATGTTTAATATTTACCATTTAGCTGGCCAGACTGCACTGAGTCATAAGCTGAGGAGGGAGAGGGAAGTTCAGATTAAAAATTGAAGATGTGCTGCAGGATTTGGAGTGTGTTGTTCTGTGAGTGGTGATTCCCAGCAGCCAGTCACTCAACCTTCATTACTCAGGACACTGCAACAAGGGGATTTTTCTTTTCTCTTGTCTGAACTGCTTTTGAAAGGACATTTTGCTGTTGGTTGGAGCATGCTGGGGCAGGGTAGAGTGTCAAAGAAAGTCTGAGGGGTAGCAGAGGTCTAAAGATCACCTCCTTAGATTAGGCTGAGTGCCTGAATAATAACTCTGCTTTTAGCTGGTGCTCCAGGGACTGCCTCTGGACCTCTAAAGCTTCACAAACAACCTCCTAAAGCTGGAAGTGAATAATTGAGGTTGTGCCACTGGTGCTGGGAACTCACATCCTTCCCCACAAGAGAGCCCATCAGAAGTTTTCTGAGAGCACAGCCTGCACACAGCAAATTTCTCAGGGTCCTGAAGTGTCACTGCATCAGGGCTTTTGTGACCCACAGGTATCTCAGCAGCTTCTGGGTTAATCTCTGGATAAACACGGGTGGGCCAGCCCTGATTCCCGACTGGAATCTCAGTTATATGAGGTGTTCTGGTGGTGCTGCCTGGTTGTACACAGGATTGAGGTGAGAGCTGTGGCTGGCAGGGCTGGACACTGTGAAGAGTGGCTCAGTGAAAGCCAGCCCTTCCCATGACCAGCACAAAAGCCACCACCTCCCATCTGTGCCGTGGCAGAGTCACAAAAAGATCAGATGGTTTGCAAAAAAGGGGTTTTTTTGTGCTGAACACAAGAGCTGCTGTCAGTCGAGGAAAGACTGCTTAGGAATTGTTAAACCATTCACTTCCTCCCTTCCAGTGATAATTTTATTTCAAAAATCACTGACGAGATCCCTTGGAAAGTACAGGGGAACCTCTTAGCAAAATGCAAATATTTCTGTGCCTCGTAGGCACGAGGCTAGGAGCATCTCCACTAGACTGGGGTTTGCTGTCAGTTCTGTCTCTCAGATGTCTCCTCACCCTTTCCTTTCCCTTGCTGGCAGCCAGCACCTCTGACAGCCTCAGAAATGCTCGGATGAAGTGCTGTGGCAGGGAGGTCAGGCAGTCAGAAGGGATCAGGTGCTTGGGGATGTGTGAGCTCACCTTCACAATTCCAGGAACCCTGCAGGAGTGAGAGCCTTCTTTGCACCAAGTCCTCATCACTAATTGCAGTGCAGGACAGTCAGGTTTCTTCATCTGAGCCACCAGTTGGAAGAGACACTGAGAATAAACATCTCCAAAATCAGGGTAGAGCGTTGGATAAAAAGGTTTGGACAAGGACTGGGATTTGGAAGCCCTCCTCTTGCTTTTAGGGAGACCTCCAGTCATTACAGAGCTCCAAAGCTTTATTTTTACTCCCTCCCTCCTCAGCTGATTATTCACTTTATTATTATAGCTGCTCAGACAGCTTGTGACAGAGCAACTTGCTATCAGGAAGAAATCAGAATTGATTAAATTAGCACATTACAGGTTTAATTTAGACATAAATAAGATTCAGACCTTGGAGAAAACCAGAATATCCTCCTTTTAATTCTCAGTTTGAAATACTTCCATCTTTTGGGGTGCCTTTTCAGAAACGTTCCTTGTTTTGGGGTGCAAAAAAAAATAACGTATTTTGCAACTGAGATTTAATTTAAAAAATATGAGGCTGATCAACAAAGCTGAAGTGTTTCCAGGAAGACTTTTTTTTTTTTTTTTCTTTCTGGGAGCTTCAGTTTGCTCCTGATGCAGGATGAAAGCATCTTGCTGAGAGCAGGACAAGTGAGTTACTGCAGGGTGAGCTGAGTTAAGAGCTTGGAGAAGGTTCCCTCTGGTTCCCTCTCCATTGTGGTTTCCTGCTTTTCTCCTGTGGTGAGTGCACGGTCGTTTCCTGCTGAAACAGGATTACTCCATCCCACATTTTCTCCAGGGTTCTGCCCTGTTAAAGCGTGCAAACTTTCCCAGGGGCTGCTGACACACTGTAAATTCCCATCCTCTCCTGCCCTGGAGCACTTAATTTGTGTGTCCATGCCCTGAATTGCTGGATTCCCCCCCAAAAAAAAAAAAAAAAGATTTCCGCTCCAGTGCTGCTGTGGATGTTCATGGCTGTCATAGAGCCTCAGGTTTTTTTTTTTTGGTCCAACCACTTGCTCCAGCAGTGGAGGTGGCTGCCCCAGGGCTGTGCCCAGGTGGCTTTGGAATGTCCCCAGGGATGGAGATTTGACAAATGCTCTGCTCATCCTTTGGCAAAGCTCAGTCACTCACAGGGGAAGAAGTGTTTCCTTCCTGACGTTACAGTCAAACATGAAAAACAAAAACTCAGAGAGGGATTTGGGCTGGAAGGGACCTTCAAGGTCATCTCATTCCAAGCCTCTGCCCTGGCAGGGGCACCTTCCACTAGCCCAGGTTGCTCCAAGCCCCATCTGACCTGGCCTTGGACACTTCCAGGTCCTCAGCCAAGAGGTCTCAGAGCTCTCTGAGTTTGAGAAGGCACCAGGCAGTTCAGGAGCCCAAATTCCACCTCTGGGCAGTTCAGAAGGGAGATGTCCTTCTCAGTTTATGTGGCATGAGGGAGAAGGAACGAGCTGGTTTCCAGAAAAGGCACCACACTCCTCACATACAGCTTATTCCATAAGAAATTCCACTCAGGGAATGCTGTGAATTCCCACCTTGCTGCTGTGTTGTTGAATTTCCCCATGGAGCCAATCTCAAAGGGAGAGAAGAAATGTCCTGAACCCCTGGAAGACACAGGGGTCAGCAAATGAGCAGAGGAAAATTTCCACTCTTTCCACTCTTTCTCCCATGTAAGTAGGACAAGAGCATCATCTTGCCAGCCAAATGCTGCAGCTCCTTCCAGGACCTGGTCTGAAACAGAGCACTCTCCTTCATTTTACATGAATTCCCCTGTCAAATGTCATCCTTCAGGCAGGTCCCCAGGCAGAGGAGCCTTTATGCAAGTTCAGGAGAGATGGGAAGCAAAACTTGCTTGATTTAAAGTCTGAGAATTTTTTTTTTTTAATTTTTTGCCGTGGGGTGTCACCTCCCAGGCTGAACTCTGGCAGGCAAAGGGAAGAAGCCAACGTGTGCCTGTTGGGGACATTTGCCACTGGGTGACTTTCTCTTCTCTCTTCATTTTCCAGCTGCTGGCTGTCGTTAGAGGGAGGACTCCTCTATGCCTTCGTGGGACCAGCGGCTGCTGTCGTTTTGGTATTTAAGCTTGTCTGAAAGATTTTTTTTTTTTAATCTCCTCTATATCTCATAGCAATTCCCTTGTTCTTTCAACCCAAGAATGCCCCTCTTTACTTCCACTTGTGTTTTGAAGAGCTTCCTCCTTCAGGAATAACGAGCAAAGCCAGCAATTTGGGATGGGGTTGGTTCTGAAATGTAATGTGCCTCAGCTCTCAGCCTTCCACCTCTGACCTCACTGGAGCCCCCTAACATCTGATTAATGCTTTACCTTGGTTTTGCTGTGTCTGGATGGAAGTGCAGGATGATGGTGGAAAACTCTGACATTGACTCCTTCAGAAAATGCTGTTCCTGGTGGTTTTCAGACCAGGCTGTGCCCTCACAGCCAGCTTTTATTCCTGGTCCATCCCAGGCCAGTGCATGTGAGCAGATTTCCTTGTTTGCAGGTGAAACTGAAATCTTCAAATCAATGCTGAGGGGATCCCTTCTGAGCCTAAAAATGTCATGTTTGCTTTGAATTCAAAGAGATGGCAGGGTTAAAGTGGGCATTCCTAAACTCCAGCTCCTGCACGGGGAACCTGTTCTTCTGTTCCATCACCCCTGGCTCCAACACAGCCCCAACACCAACCTTGTCCAGTTATTATTTGAGTTTAAGGTGTCACTTGAGGTGACATCCCTTCTGCTGAGCCCTCACTGGCCACGAGAAACCTCAGGGCTGAAAGAATCTGAGAACTTCTGCTCCTCCAGGAAACCCCTCCTGCATTTCCCATGGCTTTAAAGCCACATTTGAGCCCCCACATCTTTCTGCAGTTTATCTCCAGCCCACTGTTTCATGCAGTAGAGGAGCTTTATGCCCTCTGAGGCTCCAGAACCCTGGAGAATCCCACAGGAATGGGGTTGTTGACACTCACAATTCTTTTTTCAGTTCAGGCTTTTGTTTGGTGCCTGGGGGATGAAATGCCCCGCAGCAGGAGCTCACAGGAGAAAAACTCCACAAAAGCTGAGGCTGCCTCTGTTCTCAGCGCTGTCACTGCACATCAAAACACCTTGGTGCCATGGAGAAAAGCCAGCAGTGGCCCCTCCTCTGCAAGAAATCAAAACTGGGATGAGTGGAGGTCTTTCATGTGGGGTTCTGACACAGTGATTGGCAGGGAGGAAGCTTTGGTAGTGCCTGGAGTCACTCTGCTGCCTCAAACCACCTCGCTTCTGTTGTGCCAACAACAAGGGAAGCAATCTTTTCTCTTTTTCCTTGGCACTTAGAAAGTGTGAGGAAAACACAGGAGCCTGCTTCCATTTGGCAGCTCTGTTCTCCCTCCCCATCACGCTGAGGAAATGAGATGTCCTCACAGAGGGGTCAGCACCTGCTAATGGTGGTTCCTGCAGCTGATATTTTGTAAGTGGTGAATCATCTCTGGGGGTGTCTGGCCCTGATCAGCACCAAGAGAGAGGCCACACACCTCGTTTAGACTCCCTGACTCATTCCTGGCCAAAGTGACAAATTAATATTGCCTTGCTAGAGACACCAAAGAGCTTGAGGAAGGAGAAGGAGAAGGAAAAGGAGAAGGAGAAGGAGAAGCATGGGAAGCCTTTTTATAAATGGGAACCTACAAACAGATGAGCTCAAAAAGTTGATAATATTCCGAAGGTGGTTGGCCTGCAGCTTCAGCAATGTTCGTAACTCACAGTCAGGACACTGACACTGAACAGCTGCAGGTTTGAAGGATAAAGGTTTGACCTTTCTTCTTAAAAATCCTGATCTACCTTAAACACAGAGCTGTTGGAAGGAGTTTTGCTGGCCCAGCTGGCGTGGAGCAGCCTGGTGATGGTTGTGTGCAGGCTGAAGGCAGGGGGAGGCTTGTGGAATGAAGTGAGGACAGGGCCAGCAGTGCTCAGGTGCTGGTTATCTCCAGCAACCTCAGACTTGAGGCTTTGCTTCTGGAAGTTGGCTCAGAGATAACGAAACAAAGCTATTGCCATGGTCCGTGCATTGACAGAGGACTCTTGACAATAATTTCAGAAGGCAAAATATGATTTATTAAAATGACTCCATAGTTCAGAGGATTTGGGCTATAATGTGCCCAGGTACAGAACTCAGATGCTTACTTCTTCATGCCCTGTACCAGAATAGAAGAATGCTTACAATATCAGAGAGATAACAGTCCTTCACCTCATAGGTTGAAAGAGAAACCTCCATCTCCCACTATCAGGAGACAGGCAGAGAAATCCAAATGTCCTTGAAACACACATCAGAAATTTTGTTTACAGAAACTTATACAGAGTAAAAGACAGTAAAAAGAATGCTTTCCCATGGGAAGATTTTTCTGCAGTCTTGCACACAGAGAAACTTATAACGTGTTCTTGCAACACAAAGCTACTCTGCATGTTATTGGAAGAATATCCATGTTGTATCCCTGACTCAGGAAAGAAGTGGAGCCAGGATCAGAGCAGGATTGTGGTGATCAATGTACTGGATTGATTGATTGATTGATTGATTGATTGATTGATTAAAACCAGTGCAGAACTGCTCTTTGTTGTCTCCCCTGCTCCTTAGGAATGAGGATGCACACTTTGGCCAGCCCTAGGGGAGATCCAGCCACACTTCAACCCCACCTTTCCTCCTGCCTGGCTGCAGGAAAACCTTTCTCCACAGTGAAGGATCAGTGATTTCAAAGCGCTCCCTCCCTTTCCAGGCTCATAACCAGGCTTTGATTTCCTGCTGATCCTTGGCTGTGTCGCTGTGCCTGACTTGCCAGTGTTGTTTCTCTAAATCAATACCGTGGTGAACTCCAGAAATGGTCTCAGCTGTCCACTGACCCAGCAGCTGATGCAAACAAAAATAACTGCAATTTCTGATATTTTCCATGGATTCCCAGCTGTGGGCTCCACATCAGTGAGCTGGTGANATTCCTGGCCAAAGTGACAAATTAATATTGCCTTGCTAGAGACACCAAAGAGCTTGAGGAAGGAGAAGGAGAAGGAAAAGGAGAAGGAGAAGGAGAAGCATGGGAAGCCTTTTTATAAATGGGAACCTACAAACAGATGAGCTCAAAAAGTTGATAATATTCCGAAGGTGGTTGGCCTGCAGCTTCAGCAATGTTCGTAACTCACAGTCAGGACACTGACACTGAACAGCTGCAGGTTTGAAGGATAAAGGTTTGACCTTTCTTCTTAAAAATCCTGATCTACCTTAAACACAGAGCTGTTGGAAGGAGTTTTGCTGGCCCAGCTGGCGTGGAGCAGCCTGGTGATGGTTGTGTGCAGGCTGAAGGCAGGGGGAGGCTTGTGGAATGAAGTGAGGACAGGGCCAGCAGTGCTCAGGTGCTGGTTATCTCCAGCAACCTCAGACTTGAGGCTTTGCTTCTGGAAGTTGGCTCAGAGATAACGAAACAAAGCTATTGCCATGGTCCGTGCATTGACAGAGGACTCTTGACAATAATTTCAGAAGGCAAAATATGATTTATTAAAATGACTCCATAGTTCAGAGGATTTGGGCTATAATGTGCCCAGGTACAGAACTCAGATGCTTACTTCTTCATGCCCTGTACCAGAATAGAAGAATGCTTACAATATCAGAGAGATAACAGTCCTTCACCTCATAGGTTGAAAGAGAAACCTCCATCTCCCACTATCAGGAGACAGGCAGAGAAATCCAAATGTCCTTGAAACACACATCAGAAATTTTGTTTACAGAAACTTATACAGAGTAAAAGACAGTAAAAAGAATGCTTTCCCATGGGAAGATTTTTCTGCAGTCTTGCACACAGAGAAACTTATAACGTGTTCTTGCAACACAAAGCTACTCTGCATGTTATTGGAAGAATATCCATGTTGTATCCCTGACTCAGGAAAGAAGTGGAGCCAGGATCAGAGCAGGATTGTGGTGATCAATGTACTGGATTGATTGATTGATTGATTGGTTGATTGATTGATTAAAACCAGTGCAGAACTGCTCTTTGTTGTCTCCCCTGCTCCTTAGGAATGAGGATGCACACTTTGGCCAGCCCTAGGGGAGATCCAGCCACACTTCAACCCCACCTTTCCTCCTGCCTGGCTGCAGGAAAACCTTTCTCCACAGTGAAGGATCAGTGATTTCAAAGCGCTCCCTCCCTTTCCAGGCTCATAACCAGGCTTTGATTTCCTGCTGATCCTTGGCTGTGTCGCTGTGCCTGACTTGCCAGTGTTGTTTCTCTAAATCAATACCGTGGTGAACTCCAGAAATGGTCTCAGCTGTCCACTGACCCAGCAGCTGATGCAAACAAAAATAACTGCAATTTCTGATATTTTCCATGGATTCCCAGCTGTGGGCTCCACATCAGTGAGCTGGTGAAACCAGCAGGAAGATTGATCACTGGTTTGAGGATGATTTAGGCAATTAGGCAGAGGCTTGGTCCCTTCCTTCGGGTCAGGTGACTCTTAGGATCTCTTAAAGTGAGGAACACGTAAAGTCACACAAATTTATCTCTGAATTTGGCTTTAAAACATTTCCCTGCAAGCCCCACCTGCAAAACAGCATCAAACACAACTTTCTACCACCGCCAGCTGTTCCACTGACAGCAAAACCAGGAGAATGTCACCTTTTTCCACCATCAGTGCCGTGCCTCCACGCAGGGGTGGGGCTGGCGTGCCACTAACCTCGAGGCTGGGATGGGGTTTGTGAAGCAGATGCAGCTGGCAGCAGTGGGGGCACTTGGAAAGGCACAGGGAGGAGTTTGGGGTCACTCTGCAGGATCTCAGCCCTGTCCAGCCTGGGTTTCACTGTGGATTTTTGTATCTGACGGACGCAGACATCCCTGCTCTCATCCTGAGGAAAACAGACTGCATGGAATTGTATTGCCCACTGATTTTTTGGGGGAATTCTCTGTGCTGTGCCATCTGCAGTATTTCCCAAGGCATCCCAGCAGAGCAGATGATGTTTCTACTTGCTCCAGTGCCCCTCCACCTCTTATTTTGAGAGCAGCAGTGGCGTTTCTCCAGGAAAGAACTGTGACACGTTGTCTGCATTCTCCTGATGCTTCTTCTGGCTCCAGAAGGTGCTTTGGGAAGCAGCCAATGTCAGCCCACTGCTCTTCTCTGTACTGGCCACTCTCTATTTGGATTAGCCAAAAAAAATTGCTGTTGTGCCTGGAGTTTGCCTGGCTGGACCTCAAGCAATGCTGGGGTTCAAAGAGCCCTGCAGCAATCTGAGAAATTCCCAGTCTCTCTCCTGCTTCATGGAAACCTGGTTGAGGGTTGGACTTGATAATTTTGGGGAGTCTTTTCCAATCTTAATGATTCTCCAACCTCCTTGATCTGCTGCCAGCTGCATTCTGCTGTCCTGAACTCACTGATGCACGGCCAGGAAAGGTGGGACAGTGCGGGACAGGGGACACAAGGGGTGGTGGCCTGCAGAAGTGTGACCTGGCTTTGGGAGAATCCCTTCTGTGTTACCGAGTTTGACCTGAGCTGCTTGAGAACAAAACTTGTGTGTTGTTTCTCTTTTGACAGGTGAACATGGTTATTGGCATTCTGGTTTTTAACAAACTTGTATCCAAAGATGGAATAACAGATAAGAAACTGAAGGAACGGGCAGGGTATGCCTTATCAATACATCTAAGTAAAGAGTGAAAATAAAACCCGAAAATACCCAAGGTTGTGATCAATAACCAGGCAAGGGATGAAAAAAGAGATTGGGGATGCAAACAAAAAAAAAAAAAAAAAAGGCAAAACCGGATTTAAACAAAACGAAAGGAAAAAACCACTTGATTGAATGTCTTTGCTCTGTCATTCAGTGCAGCAGGACACAAAAATCCAAGAAGCAGCCCTGTGTTGCTGTGGGGGAAGGATAAAAGTTCATCTCTTTGTTAAAATGGCTTCAGCCAAGGCTGATACATCCTCCCAGAAATGAGGGAGAGCAAAGTGGCTCCTGTCACTAACTCCTGGAGACAGCAGAGAGAGACTCAGCCCTGCTGAGTGTGGCACGTGGCAAGGGCTGGGTGACAGAGGGGTGGTGTCTGAAGGCTGGCAGGTGTCCCAGGGACAGCAGAGGTGTGTGATGGAAGGGAATGGGTTCTGGAGGTCTGGCAGAGAGCAGAGCAGCAGATGGATGCAGTAGGAGAGGTGAGTTAAGAACTTCTGCTGCGAGAAAAAATTCTGCTGCCACCTGAGGTTCTTTATCTACTCCACAGCCTCCCTTCCTGAATCCAGAGGATTTGTGTTACCTGGTTTCCTTTGGAGTGAAAATTCAAGAGTTGACTCCACATTTCTCCCCACCCTGGTGTCTCCCAGGGGTTTGGCCAGGGCAGCAGCTCCTGGGCAGGGCTCTCTCTTGGGTTACTCCCAAACTTTTGGCAGTGGCTATTTTGCCATTGCCAACACCCCCAGCAGGATGAGAGCCCCTCTCCTCTCCATTTCTAGGAACCAGCCTGCTGCCTGCTCAGATTTTATCCCTGAGCTGTGCTCTGCTCTGAGCAAGGCACAGAAATGGCAGGCTGACACTCTTGAGTCTCACCAGATGCCCAGGGCAGGCTGGCTAATGTGTGTTACTTTCCTCTGCCTTTCTTGGCTTGTTGTTGCACTCAGAGAATTTCTGTCCTTTCCTGCTGCTGGGAAAGGCAGGGATCTCTGCTCCCAACTGTCCACTGCAGGAATTTGATTTATCACTGTGGGTAACAGCTGTATTCTGGAAGGAAGAAGTTGTTCACAAAGAAATGAGGAGAGTAAGAGCCGTTCTGGTTCCTCTGCATGGAGGCAGAGTTTGAAACCTTTGGATTCTGGTGGAGAAAGCACAGGATGCATAGACATATCCTGTCTGTAAAAGTGGAGGGAGAAAGGGTCTCCACTGAGTCTCAGAGGTCAGGGGTGGATAATATGGATGAAGTTCAATATTCCTGACACTGCTGTGTTGAGTAGTTGGGGTGAAAGTGGTTTTTAATTCTGTGGTGGAGGCAAAACCCAGGGTAGAGGCAATGTCTTATTCAGCACCTGAAATTCTGTGCTCAGTTTTGGGCCCCTCACTCCAGGAAAGACCTGGAGGGGCTGGAGCATGTCCAGAGAAGGGAACAGAGCTGGGGAAGAGCCTGGAGCACCAGGAGCAGCTGGGTAGGCTCAGCTTGGAGAAAAGGAGGCTTGGGTGAGACCTCATCACTCTCTAAAGCTCCCTGAAATAGGGAGTGCTGTGGTGAGGTGAGGGTCAGTCTCTACTCACAGGTAACAAGTGACAGGGTGGGAGAAATGGCCTCAAGTTGAACCAGGGGAGGTCCAGGTTGGATGTTTGGAAAAATCTCAACCCTGAAAGGATGACCAGGCTTTGGAACAGGCTGCCTGGGGAAGTGGTGGAATCACCATCCCTGGAAGTGCTCCAGAAACGAGTGGACCTGGCACCTTGTGATAGAGTTTAGTGGCCATGGAGGGGTTTGGTCAAAGGTTGGACTCAATCTTGGAGGTCTTTTCCAACCTTAATGATTTTTGTGAGAAACACAGGGGCCTGTTTAGGCTCATGGTTTACCAGCAGTGTTGACAGGAGGGTCCCTGGGTGCAGCAAAGGGGAATTTTGGTGCCTGAGCAGTGCCATGGCCATAAAACAAGAGGAGGTGTGGATGATCAGAGATACCAGCTGCTGCTGGGTTGAAAAATATGCGAGGAGCTGACCTTGGTGCATTGCTTCGAGCAGCTGCTAACAAGCTTCATTCTGGATGATGCCTTCTTGACAAAGAGAGAACTCAAAAAAAAAAAACCAAAAAAAACCATCCAGGCTGCAAGGCAGGGTCTGGGGCAGGGTAATTGCACTTGAAAGTCAGCGTTGCAATAAATGGTTTATTGGATTAGCAAAGCAGCGAGTTGCTGCCTCTCAGTCCCTCGCTCTCTAATCCAAACTGCACACGGAGTGACCTTATTTAACACTCAGCAGCTGGTTATTGATCACACTCAGAGCTGGGCTTTAAAAACAAAACCTGCGAGGCAACAAAGCAACAAAAACAAAACAAAAAAAAATCATTTTTCTGATGTTCTTTGTTTTTTTTTCTTTCTTTTCTCTTTTTTCCCCCCTTCTTTCGTGTCCGTGTGTGTGTGTGCAGCACTTTTAAGCCTTATCTGTGCTCAATGGTTTTGTTCTCCCTTCCCAAGTGCCCCTGCTGAGAGTGTGGGAGCACTTTTGAGAGCCCTGGTGCCCCTTTCCCTTTAGTTCTATGCTTCTGGCCTGGGCTTGGGAACCGTGTTGGAAGGTAGATCTGAAGAAAATCAGAACGAGTGACGGCCTTGGAGATGTTTGGACCTGAGGAGATGGTCTAAAGAAACGTTGTGTTTCCTTTAGCAGAGGCAAGAAGTATGGTTCAGTGTTGCAAAACCAAATTTTTAAAAGGGTGGAAAGAAGATCCCCAGAAACTGGGAAAAAAAAAGCTGTTGGGTGTGCAGAGGAGCCCAGCACACACTCCACAGATTGGTTGTCACAAGTGCATCAGTGCCAACAGTTCTCATGAAATAATACCTGAGACACAAGAATTCTGCCCTGCACTTAGCAGTGGAAATAGCTGTGGTTATTGTTGTCACATCTGTCAGAAAATGCAGATTTTCTAGTGGCAGTGATTTTATAGATGGATCACAAAACCAGCCTGTAGAGAAGGGGGTGTGAATGCCTGGAGAGCTGGAGAAAGGCCACAGCAGCCCCAAAACCTGTCAGGGAATGGAGAAAACCATCCCAGCAAAACAGTCTCTGCTGGTGGCCAGCTCCACCAGCAGTGTTTGAGCTCTCTTGAAGGGATTGCTACCAAAAACATGAATGTTTTAATATCAGGAGCCTTTAAAATGAGTTTTAAGTGTATTCAGCCAGTGTTTATCCCAGAAGCATTTGTGTGCTCACACGGGCAGGGAGGAAGAATGAGACCATCAGGAACATTCACCAGGGCTAATTTCAGCTGAGTTTAATCTCTCTGGGCTTCCTCTGCCACTCCTGAGGAGAGACAGGAGCCCTGTCCCCCCTTAGGGGCCTCTTCTTTTATCTTCTGATCACAGAAACCACCCAAGAAGAGTTTGCCCCAAAACCTTGTGTGAAATAATCTCTGTGTCCTGATGGGGTGGAGCAGAGCTGGGTTGTCAGAGCACAGAGGGGAGAGAGTGACTAGGAAGGTGATAACTCCACTGAGGCAGGAAAGGGGTTGGGATTGGGATTGCCCTTGCTCTGGGAATGGTTCCTGTTGGAAGCAGCGCTCCTGCTCTTGGAGCTGTGGATGGTGGGAAGCACTGCTCAATGAAAGGTAGCAAAGCCCAGGCTCCAGTGAACACACCAGATGAGCCCCTGAGCTGTTTGTGGATGTTTAGGAAGCAGAAAAAGCTAAATTAAATGAAGGCATCATTCACTGTGATTATTTAATTAGCCACCCTTTCATATGCACAGGCACCAATCTAAACCCGCTGTGGAAATTCAATATATTAACAACCTCATGCCCCCAACCAGAACGAATTAGAAGACAAATAAATGTCCCCACATCTGTGCCCACTGCTTGCAACTTTCTGCATAAACACACCCAACAGCAGCTACAATTGTGTGTTTCCAGTGGTCTTTTGGCCAGTTCTCTGTGATTCAGTGTCATTCGTGTTTTTTCTGGTACAGTTTCCCATCAAATTCCTCAAGTCAATCTACTTTTTTTCTTTTTGCTGCCTATCTCTGCCTCTCTCTGTCTCTCTGCTTATCTGTTCTTTGTAGCTTATAGATCTGAGGATAAGCTGTCGTATTTTTTTTTTTTTAAGGGTCGTGCACCTAATGCCTCTCCAGACCCACTTTATCTTCGGTTCAGCCATTGCCCTCACAGGATTTACACCATCCTTCCTGGAAGATACTTATTTATGGACACAGGAGCTAATTTCCTCTGTGTCTGAAAGCTTCTCTGGGATGCCTTAGTCATTATTCTGGACGGGAATGATGACTTATGTCACTGTAATTAATGAAAAGACCAATCAATAGCCACTTGAAAGGGGCCCACTGGGCCCACTGCTGCTGCTGCGTTGGTGCTCATCAGGATGTCTTTTTGCACTGAGACTGAACAGAGAGATGCCAAAGCTAAGAAATGCTCTGTGGAGTCACCTGATCTGTCTCCCAGGCAGGGCAGGGCCATAAAACCCCTCCTGGTTGGGGCAAACCTCCCTCAGCAGCATCCCCACCACGCCCTAGGGATGACAGACCCGCTGTCCTCTGGCAGTGATTTCGTGTCTTCTCTGGTGCCAGGCACAGCAGGAAGGTCTGGGGGATGTTTTGCAGACTCCTTCCCGTTTTCCAAGCCAGATCTGACATGGGTGTGGATCTGTGCAGAGCAGGGAGAGCACACAACTAGTAAACTCCGGGAAGGAACGGGGCCAGTGCCAAGCTAATGTGGCTTCTGGGCTCCTGAAGAGGAGCTGAATGAGGGGGGGTTCCTACATATTCCCAAGGATGTGCTTTAGCAGATCCCCTCATTCCAGCAGCCCTCAGTGGGCTGTTCCTGTGGTTGGTCCCATCCAGAAAAAGTGGGAGCAGCAGGTGGGAATAATTCTCAGGGTTCATCCCAAAGATGTTTTCGGCTCCGGAACAGGATGTGAGAGAAGGAATGTCCAGAAGCAGTCAGCCAGTCGGGTTCCTTTCAGGGCAGACTGGGGCTCTAAGGAAAGACCCAAGCTCAGGATTAACTTCAGGACATAAAAGAGTCTCATCCTTCATCAGGGATGAAGCAACCAAAGAGTGGCCTCTGTCCTGGTCTCACCAGCTCCCAGTCAGAGAAAATAAGTGACTTATCCCTTGCATTGCTTTAGGACAGAAGATAAGCAGGCACAGCCCCCACAGCCCTACTTCTTGCCTTCTACTGCACAACCCTGCCACCTTTTTTGTTTTGGAGCAAAAAGGCCAGGAGGGAAAAGAGCAATTTCTCAAAAAAAAAAAAAAAACAAAAAAAACCCCAAAAAAACCAAAAACCAAACCAAAATCCAAAAAACCCAAACGAAAAGAAGGAGGTGGAGACTGGGAGAGCAGTACTGGTTTCTCTGCCATGGGTGCCAGAGAGAGACACCCTGAATCTGGCAAGACTTTCACCAACACAGTTCCACCCTCTCCAGCAGCACCAACAGATCTCTGAGTTGTGCATTTCCCCCGTTCCCCGCATCTGGAGTGGTACAGATGAGAGAGTTTTAATTCCTGCCTGTCTTTCATTTCTCTTCCCAAAACTGGGTATGGTTGGTTGGTTCCCTCTCCTCCCTTTCTTTTTGGCTTCTCTTTCCCTTTCCTTTCGACGTTTGTGCTCATGAGCGAAGTGTTTTGTTTTGTTTCAGTCTTTTGGTTTTAATTGCAGTCAGATGGCAGTGCCCCTTTACGGCATGACGCTCAAATGTTCCAAGTGTGGAGTAGTTTCTTCTGCTGAAGTTTCGGCCACAGCCACCAGTAACGCCATGTTAGTTCCTCTAATTTCAACTTCTTTTCTTTCTTGCTTTCTTTCTTTCCACTTTCTTCTTTTTTTTTTCTTTTTTGTTTTTATTTTTTTTTCTCTTTTCATTTTGATTTTTGCTTTTCAGTTCCTTTTTTTATTTCCCTCTTCCATTTCCCTGCACTCACCAGCCCCTGTTTGTTTTCTCTCCCCATGTCCCTGCCCACCTCCCCAACATCCCCCAGCTCTCCCTGACCTCATTCTGTGGGCCATGAGTAGAGCAGGGCTCCTGCAACACCCCTGGAGCTGATGGGCTGGATCCTGAAAAGCGCTTTTTGACATGCCTAGATTTAAGATTTAAGCATGTGAGCAGCCCATGGAAGACAAAGGGACTCTGCATTTGTTGCAAGCCGTGTTTAATTTGTTTAATTCGTTTAATGCCCCGTTCTTGGAGTACCAGACTTAAAGCTGTGATTCCCAGTAATTCTGGTGGTAGACAGGGACTCCAAAATCCAGCTTTGTCAACCACTTGAGCACCTGCTTGAGTGTTTTCCTCCAGAGGCTGCAGAGCACTGAGTATGCTTTAAGTGAGTTGGTGAATCACTTCTGAGTGGGCTTTTTCTCCTCTCATGAAATGCTGAAGTTAAGCTTAATACCTTGTAGGCCTGCAGGTCTGATTTGATAAGTGTTGACTGCCTCTTTTGGACCCCTGAAAGCACTTGGAATTAATTCTCAAAATCTTAAAGCGTTTCATAGCTCTGAGTTACAAAAGTCAAATGCTGTTAAATCTCTTCTTAGATGCTGCTGGAGTTAGCTTAAAAAAAAAAAAGGAAAGAAAAAAATAATGCCAGAGCTTTGTTCTGCTGGAGAAATTGTTGCTATTTATGTGGTTGGCTTTTTTCCCAAAGGTTAAAGTTGGAGGGAGAGCGATGAGGGAAGGTTTGTCCTTCTTCCTTCCCTTGTGGAAATTTTATTATCTGTATCACATCCAAGTGATGCTACACTTTGGTTTTGATGTCTAAATTAGCACATGCAAAATGTGTGAGGGAAACAGTCTCAGATCATTTGCAGTTTGAAAATTCCTACCTTTAATTAATCGAAGCTAAAAGAGGCAGCCGATTGCCAGATCTCAAAATGTAGAAAGATAAAAGAAAATCAACTCAAGAGCACCTGGAAGGTGTCCCTGCTCATGGCAGGGGGTTGGAATGAGATGTTCTTTAAGGCCTCTTCTAACCCAAACCGTTTGATGATTCTGTGGTTTTCTCAGGGAAATGAAGAAGTGAACAAAATTTGATTTATTTTTCATTGCTAAGGTCATTTACTCACCTTTTGCAGCAGTGCCGAGCTGAGATGGTGAGATGGAATCAGTCCAGACACGTGTACCACAAGTCTGGAAAGAGCAGCTCGCTGCTTTTTGGATTCCTGTAACTGCAGAGCAGTGTTAAACCAGCAGAAGATTTTTCTGTTAATAAATTAGACTCTTAAATAGGAGAGGCTTTCTGTTCATAGTAAATTAATTTTAAAAGTTAAACAGTCTCAAGTCCCTCTCCAATAGTGTCTGACATTGGTGTGCGATAAATCACAAATTCTGATTCATCTCCAAATCAGGAGAAAAAAGGGATATGAAAGCCAGATCTCCTATTCATCCTGCTTCTCTAATTTAAGTGGATTGACAGAAATTGGAGGGCTCTTCTAAGGGGACTTTTTGCAGTTCTGTTTCCCAGCAGATGTGGTACCTCAGATGACAGTGTCCAGTATCAGTTTTGCTGTTTGTCCTCAAGTGTCCCGTGCTCTTATCCTTGCAAAGGGAACACTGAGGAATACACAAATCAATTCACTCATGTCCCCTTGTGATCCACTTCACCCTGCAGGCTGAACTGTTCCTGGTTTTCCTCCTCCAAATTTCTTGTCAATGAGGTTGCCAAAAAGGCAAAGCTCTGATTATGCTTCGTGCCACTGCCACCCTCCTGCTGGGCTCCCTCCTCCCAGACCTTGCAGCAGCTTTGCCGTTCAGCTTTGGAGTCTTGAAATGTGGATTAAATGCCATGGGGATTCCTGGCTCCTCCCTGACCTGGAATGAGCCATCATTTTTTAGTGCAGAGCACACCAAAGGTGTTCCTGCCTTGTTCCAGCTGGGATTCCTCGTGCCCTCCCCCCAGCCTCCCTCCCATAGGTTCCAGAGGTTTGTTTCTGGGATAGCATGGAGTGAGAAACAGATCCTTTAGACCATTTTTTCTTGGCTTTTGGAAATCTTTGTGGTGAGATCTGTGGTCAGAGAAGGAGATGTGCAAAAGAGGGAAAACAGGTGGGAGAGAAAAGTGACAGAAGTGGAAAAATAAGTACTGGAAATGGTGTGATTTCTTGACCTGGGGAATGATAAATAGAAATCTTTGGATGTATGTGACCTGTTAGGGGTAAGCTGGACTCTACAGGTGTGGGTTAAATAAATCCTTCCCTTTAGGCTGTGCTGAAGAAGTCCTGGGCAGGTTTTGCCATTGGAAGACCTCTGTTCCCACATTTCCTCCCATTTATTGCTGCCTGTAGGGCACCCTCAGCCTGCAAAATGTTGCCTCGTAATTAATTTGTCTTTGCTACCTGTGAAATTATTTTATCTGAGATGGAGAACGTGTCTGAAGGGCTTGGCTTTTCTTGGTACTTGCTGTGAGTGAGGGAATCCTCTGCAGATACCAGGGAGTGCTGAGGGATGGATGGATGGATGGATGGATGGATGGATGGATGGATGGATGGATGGATGGATGGATGGATGGATGGATGTCGATGTCCCATCCCTGAAAGTGTCCAAGGCCAGGTTGGACAGAGCTCTGAGCAACCTGGGATAGTGGAAGGTGTCCCTGCCCAAATTAAATGACCTTTAAGGTCCCTTCCAACCCAAACCATTCCATGATTTTATGAATTCTTGCCAAGCAGCTCATTGGAAATCTGGACTCTCAGGCTCTGACCAAGGGGAAGAGACTAGCCCAAGACTAAAACCCTGACACAGTTTATTTATTTTTCCAGCCACCCCACCCAAGAGCCAGTATTAGTGGTTCCTTGTGACCCTTATCATCATCATTCGTCTTAAATCCTTAGGAATTCACATGTCAAGCCTCCCATCTAAGGGTTTTGCCCTTTTTCTTGGTTCAATATCCTTTTAGGGAGTCTTGGATGTCAGATTTTCTGCCTGTGTTGTAATTCCAGGATTAATGTGAGTCAGTGCTTCCAAGCATGGCTGGTCTAGGAAGGAGGCTGTTCCTCAGGAAGAGTGTTATCCTCATGGTTCAAGGAATTTGAAATCCTGTCCTTACCTGGGGATAATACCTGGATCCTGCAAGTCCTTATTGGGCTCTCAGAGAACACCTTCTTTAATTAAAGGTGAATAATGAAGCAGTCTGGTCACAGCTGCCTCATCACCTGCCTGTCTCACGTGTCATAAAAACATCACAGAATGGTTTGGGTTGGGAGGGACCCTAAAGTTCATCTCATTCCAAACCTCCGCACTATGAACACTTTCCACCAGACCAGGGCAGTTTAGAGACATTTGATTTCCTGTTCCCTTAATTTTATTATTTATATTGCAGCTACTAGGAGTAGAATCATCTTTTAGGGGAGAATAGAAAATCACAGCAGGTGTTTCTTTTTTTTTGCCTGTGCATGAGAAGAGCAAGCAGAGTTCCCCCTCTTTTCTAGTTCCAGGTTTCATATCTTGGTTATATGGGCATTGAGTTACAGGGATTTGCTCTGAAAGTGCCCCTAAGATTGGGACAACACTCTTGCTTTTGGGAGAAACAGTTTTTAGGTGTTTAAAAAGTGTTTAAAGCCAGGTTGGATGGAGCTGTGAGCAGCCTCGTCTAGTGAAAAGTGTCCCTGCTCATGGCAGTGGAGTGGAATTAGATGATTTTTAAGGTCCCTTCCAGCCCAAACCCTTCCATGATTCTGTAATTCCGTGAATACAAGTCAGAGGAGCAGAGAAGCACGAGGGAAGAAATAAAGCACATCCCTGTACTGTGATTTTCCTGCAGCAGAACCACTGGTGTGTAAGGAGCCATCCATTATTTGTTGAGTCCAGCGACCAATTCCCTTTTCAGAACTCTGCTCCAGGAGCTGGCTTTGAATTATAAAGTGATTTTTTTTTCCTTCTGCTGCTTCTTTAACTTAAGTTGCTGCTGCTCTGTCAAGGTTGAGTAATGAAAAGAATTGATCACTTTGCCCTTTCTAATGGCCCTTTACATCTTTATTGGCATGTCCTGTGTGTCCCCTGCACTTGCCTTTTCTCAGGGTGCAGGACTCTTCATCTTTCTTCATGTAGATCTTTATCTCCAAACCCATTCCTTTTGCTCTTTCCATTGCTTTCCTCTAAGTGCAATCCATTTTTTCTGCTTCTTTTGCAAAGACAAAGACTCTCCATGCCTCCAGCTACGTTAAAGGAGAAAACCACAGATAGATTTTTGTCTTTTTGGCCAAATCCTTGCTGCCAGGGCAGGGTCTGGTGTGTGCTTTCATAAGGCTGAGTGTTTCCCATGGTAGATCTCATGTTTTAGAGCACATTAGGAGTGGCTGAGGGAGCTGGGATGGTTTATCCTGGAGAAAATGAGGATTGGGAGGACCTTGAAGGGAGGTTGGAGCCAGGTTGGGGTTGGTCTCTTCTCCTGTCAAGAGACAGAATGAAAGGAAATGGCCTCAGGTTGCACCAGGGGAGGTTCAGGTTGGATATTGGGGAGAATTTCTTTACTGAAAGGATGATCAAGCGTTGGCACAGGCTGTCCAGGGAGATGGTGGAGTCCCCATCCCTGGAAGGATTTAAAAGCTGTGTAAATGTGGCACTTGGGGACGTGGCTTAGTGCTGGGTTTTGCAGTGCTGGGAAAAGATTTGGACTGGATCTTAGAGGTCTTTTCCAACCTCAGATGGGATGCTGCTGTCACTTGTCCTGAGGGCTGTCATAAATGGGATAAATAAGAGGATCTGCCAGCTAATTCCTTTGTCCCAAGCAATAAAAATCATGGATTTATTGATGATGGCTAATCCATGAAAAGCCATGAGGTGGTCACAATGTCGTGCTATAACAATTGATCATTTCATATCACATCTCATGATAAGCACCCTAATGTGATATTTCTTAGGTCCTGTAAGTAATTCTGGGATCTCTTAAGCATTCATTTTGTCTCCCAAAAAAAAAGGGACAGGTGGGAAGGTGGTAGAAGTGTGAGTCCTGCTATGAATTCAGCTCACAGCAAGTAAAATTAAGGGCAGTCTTACAGAAAACCCACTTGTCTTCCCGTGTGTTTTTACCTGAAATTTTCGTCTTTACCAGATTTCTTTAATGCAGCTTTTAATTTGGAGTTTAATATTTCAAAAATCTAAGCAGAGCCCTGCAAGTGAAATTAGAGTGAGTTCCATTTCCTGTGACCTGTTGCCACCTGCTGCCTGAGAATAAAGATGATGCATTTAAGTAGCAAGCAGAATTTCCATCCATTTTGTGAGGGATGAATGCTGTTGAGAAGGCATCTGGAAGGTGAATCACAAAGAGAGCAGAACTCTGAGCTGGTGTAATTCAGCACAACTTGGGAAAATCCTGATTTGATCCAGCTGGACATGTGGTCATCAGCTGAGCTGGAAGGGCAGATGATGTTTTCCTCATCTGGTTGGAAGGGCAGAGCAAATTGACTCAAACAATTCATTCTTAAAGCAGGTTTTGAAGCCAGTGGACTCAAATCTGACCATTTGCTGAAGAGAAACTTAATTTACATAAAATTTACCTTCTCAGCAGCATCCCTTACAACCCCAGATCCACATCTGGATCCCCAGATCCAGACCGTTGTCATTATGAGTCTGGAGTTCTTTTCAGGAGTGGCAAACCCACCCAGATGTAGAGGTTTGGTTCAGCCCTGGGTCAGATCCATTGCCAGGTTTCCTGTTGTGCACTGCTGGCAGTAACATCCACAGAATGGACATGCCCAGAGTGTTCTGGAACACCAGATAATTCCAGGAAGCAGAGTTGTCTCTTACAAACCTTTTCAAGCAGCTTTTATTGAATTTTATTATTTCCCCTTGCTGCTGGAATTATTTCATCTACTCAGCCATGTTGTGTTGGCTGAAACTTGCATGGAAGACACATCTACAGAGGTTCCTTATCAACCAAATTTTATCTTTCCATTCAGCTTTTCTGCCTTTCTGATTTTTTTCTTCCATGCATTTGCTGCTTAGCCAGATTTATGAAGGCACCACCACAAATTACAGCAAAGAGAGATTTCAATGTGATGAGGCAGATTTCACAGAATTGGAATAAGTTATTTCTCTTTAGGAGTTGTTCAGTTGAGGGCTGTCTGCTGGTTTTTTGGGTATTTTTTAATAATACTTTAAATTCACATTTCATCTTGGACATTAAAGAACAGCATTTGCCATCCAAGATAAAATTACAAGGTATCAGATTATGTCATGGCCTTTACCTTACACAGAGGTCTCACAATGCTTGTTCTAATTAAAAAGAAAAATAATTCCATTTCCCTGCTCCCTTAGGTAAATTAAATTCCTCAATAATACCATGAAGGAACAGATTGGGGCGTAGGAATATTTGCAAACAGGGTCTCACTCTGACTATAAAAATAAACTGTCACTTCAGTGTGTGGTCATTGCAGAACTGATGTAACAATCCTTGAAAAACCCTTAATGAAGCCAGGGCCTGATGTCCAAACCTGTATCCAAGCTCCAGCTTTGCTGAGGTAAAACTCTCACTGAGGTCTGTGAGGTAACCAGCAGGTAAATATTAAACCCTTGGTCATAGGTCAGGAAATGGTGAGCAAGTCCCATGTGAGTACTGCAAAACGTGTTTCATGGTATCTGTCCTGTAACTTCTTGTCTTGCCTGTATTTGTTCGTATTTGGAGGTTTTCTTGTAGCTCCACTTGTTGTTCAAGGCTTTCTCTGGTTTGTTAGGTAAAAGCCCACAGAGAAATTCTCATATTCTTGGTGCCAAATAGATTGGATGAGTGACAGCTTAAAATCTCCCTAGTCAGCTGTTAAAATTGTTTGGGATCTTTTTTTTTTTTTGGTTGGAGAGATGGATGCCTAAAGAGTCCTTGGGAAAAGAGCTGCTTTCCCGCTTGCAGGGCCATCATTCACAGCTAAAGTGGAGATTCCTGGGGCAGCATCACAGAAAACTTGTTTTGTCCAGTTTTCTGTCTTGTGAATGGAGACGTGGCTTGAATCTCAAGTTAATGTTCACACAGGAATAAACTTACAAGAATTGTCAAACATGGAACAAAAAGCTTTTATTTTTTTTTCCAAAGCATCAGCTGGGGAGATCACACAAGAAAGCTGAAAATTTTCTGACCACGGGGAAACGAGGTCAGGTTTTAGTTCCCAGTGTCAGGGGGACCATCACCTGTAGATTAAAGGAGAAATACAAATATTTCAGTCTGCACATCAGCTCTCTGCCTGTCCGTTTGAGCCACTCGAAAGCGTGACACGTGCCAGTGTTGGTGTCTTCCATGTGCTGTGGAAGTCCAAGTGTCTGTGACCCGACAGCCATCGTGACAGACCAGTCTCTGCTGCAACTGTCCCCCTCCCCCTTGGCAACCTGCAGTGATTGTATTTCGTCTCCTTCCCTTGGGAAAAGCCCTGGTGCTGGATTAGGGGCAGAGTGGGACGGGCGTGGGAGGGGGAGGGAGGGATCCACATCCTTCCTCCCCACCTCCAGTTTTATGCATGACTGCACCGTTGGGAAGTTGTCCCCCCCTCTTTGGGTAGCGTGAGTGTGCAGAGCCTCTTCCTGCTCCCGGAAAGGTCTCGCACACGGAGGCGTTGGCTGGAGAAACCCTCTGCAGCCGGGTGGGATGGGGAGGTTGCATTGGAACCCCACCTGGAAGTGGGTGAGGTGGAGCTGAGCTCTCTTTCCCTCTCCCTTGACAGGGCATCCCTCTGGAGCTCCTGCGTGGTCCTGCCCCTGCTGGCTCTCACCTGGATGTCCGCAGTCCTGGCCATCACCGACCGGCGCTCGGCGCTTTTCCAGATCCTCTTCGCCGTCTTTGACTCCTTGGAGGGATTCGTCATCGTCATGGTCCACTGCATCCTCAGGCGGGAGGTGAGGGGCAGGAGCCGTTATCTGCTACATAATTAACATTGTTTCCCATAAAAATCACCTGGAAAAGTGCCCAGCCAGCCTGGTAACTTCTCTAACCCTACAAATTTTGCCGTGGGGGACATCACGACCGCAAAAATGACCGTGACGTTTTCGGTCAGAGGGAAGGGAGGAGTTTGGTGGGCAGCCTGAGATTGGAAAACATGTCAGACTTTTCTTGTTTACTACCAAAATTACCATTTCTAGAATGTTCCCACCCCACCTCCAAAAATGCCACATTAAAGAAGTCATTTGTGTGACTTCAGGAGAGGCGAGATGCACTGAGATTTGCAGGCTGAAATCTGTGCTGGCATTAACACCTTGATATTCCAGCTAGGAAGTGCAGCCAGCAATAATCAGGCAAGGAAATTGAGGAAATTCTCTTCAGCCTCCCTGTGGAGATTTAAAATGGTGAATTATATAAGGGAAGAAAAGGACGAATCTTTTATGTTTCTTTTATTCTTTTCATCCTACAGAGTGGAGAGACTATTAATAACAGAGACAGGAAGGGGCTGTTTTTTCAATATTCATTTTACCTTCTTACAGTTCCTTTAAATTCAGTAAAACAGATTAATTTCTTGTGTCAGGCCAATGAAATCAATGGAATTACACCACTGGCTTGGCTAAGACTCCTTCCACTAATTGCATTATGAATATGAGTCTGCATTGAACTCCCATTGCAGTCACTGGGACTTTTTTCCAATTATTTCAGCGAGTTTGGAATCAGATTTATATTACAGGATCCTAATCAGACTTTGTAGACACCAATACAATGATTAATGCGGGAGCATCCATTTTAAACATATTGCAAGCTGTAAAATAAAGGACATTTTTATCCCTGACATAAATCAAGCAAATGGAAGTGACCTAGGCAGTGACCCAGCATTGCTGGAGAACCTCTGAGTTGCTCCTCAGCGTGTGAAATATGTAACACATAAACCGTGTGAAAAATGCCTGCACGCTGCTGAAGCAGGGTCCGTGTCCTTTTGATCTAACAAGGGCTATTTTTATTTTGGATTTCAGCAGAATTTAATGTGCTTTGGTCAGTCTGACTCTGACCTTTGCCCATCTGTTCCCACAGGTCCAGGATGCTGTGAAGTGCCGGGTTGTGGATCGTCAGGAGGAAGGCAATGGAGACTCAGGGGGGTCATTTCAGAACGGACACGCTCAGCTCATGGTAGGGAAATCTCCCACTTCCCCTTCAGTAGGGGTTTTATGGGAATTTTTAACTCATAACTGATAAGCAGAGGGCTTTGTCCATCACAGATCCTGAATTCACCACTCTTATTTCCATCAAACTTTTGCTTGAGCAAACACAGCACTTAAAATGGACTTTTTCCACACAAATCTGGGGTATTGCATTGTAATTTTAAGGTTCTCAAACTTGCACGCCAGGTTTTGCAGACACCTCGGTGAGATCCTTTCTTTCCCAGAAAAATAAAGAACCAAAATACACCTCCCATGTCTTCCAGACCTTTTCATCCCCATCAAACTGCCTTTCCTGGCTAGGAAGTAGTAGTCTAATACTGTTTTAATCACAGTCTGTTGGGTAACTATCATAAAAATGCTGTCTCAGAGGGATTTTTTTTCTCTCAAAAGCACACTTTGCTTCACTGGGAATAGTTTAAGCTCTGTAAATTGTGGTCCTGGTGTGTAAGTCCTTTGCAAACAGTAAAGGAATAAGCTGTGGGGCTTTGCCCACCATCTGCCCCACTGTTATGATGTAGTTGATGCCAGAAACATTTAATTTTGGAGGTTAAGATACATATGTCAGGAGAATCAGAGGATCTGAGCAACTTCCAAAAGCTCCTGGTTAATGTTAGAACTACAGCACAACCCAGTGATGTTTCTTTCCTGTGCTGAGCAGTTTTTGCCTGGCTACGAGGCCTCATTTCAGACAGCACAATCCTGGAGTCAAGACATCAGCAGAGCTTTAATTCCACCACACCTCGGTGGTGTTTGCTGAAAGCAGGTGCCTCATTTCTCATTGAAATGCAGAGTCTTCTCATTTTCAGACAGGTTCTCGCCCTGCCTAATTGTGGGTAATTAGAGGGCCCCTTTGCATGCCTGGTGCTTTGGCTTCTTCGGTAACAGACACCATAATCACACCCAGCTTCAATCTTCTTTTCCATGAGTTAACACCCAGAGCTTTTTTATTCTCCCTCTGTAAATCACGTGCCTTCAAATTATTTATAAAACCTCCTCCAGATTCTCAGCATCCTGAAGAAAAAAAAGGTTTATCCTGCATTTGTCAGCGTGTTGTCGCCATCCCAAGTTTCAGGGTTTTGCGTCTCTGTACAACTCCACACTTCCATTCATTAGCAGCCACCTTGGGAAATTCTGTGTCAGCTAGGAGTTTTTTTAGTTTTTTAGCATTTCCTCCTGCACTGCTGATGGGTGTGGAGGAGCAGGGAGCTTACAATCACTTTCCTCACATTGCAGCACAAAAAGCTGGCTGAGTGATGACTCCTCGCTGGTATTTTTAGAGGGGTACAATGTTATTTTGTTGTAAAATCACCAAAGAAGTCAAAAGCTTTTGCAGGATGGCATTTTTGCTGTTACCTTTTTACGTTTATCTCCAAATCTGCCCAACTGGTGAAAAGGAGCTTAGCTGAGTAGAACTGTTTTCCTCACAAAATCTTGTTGACTGGTATTAAATATAAACCCTCCTTTCATTTATTTATCAGCAGAACTAGTGCAGGCTGTTCAGCTGCATTTTTCTGGAACTCCTATCATGAAAATGAGATTATATTTTTCTGTGTCATCCCATTTGCCCATTCGAATGCTAGTTCAGTCATATTGCTTTTCTCTTATTTTCAGATTTGTTTGATAGCCCAAAGAATTTACTGGGAAATTAACATCAGGAAGGCTGAGATAATTCAAAAACTCTTGGCTCTCAACCTGCTAATATTAGTGTTTATCCTGGGGGGAGGGGGATTTTTTCCCACATTCTTCTCAGTATTCAAATGGATTTCATTTCATCACCTTAATACAATTATGTTAAGTGTCTTTCTGAAATGATACCAGAAATAATCAGTGAACTCTTCTACCTTTTGCCAGTCTGCAGCTTCCCCATTACTCCGTGAAAGCTCACGGCCCGCTGTGACTCAGTTTATCCAGTTCTTTGAAATGTTATCTGCTCAAAGCTTCAGAAAAAGGATTAACTCCTCCTGGGAGAAGAAAGGAGTTCCCTTTGGCTGAGCAGACCACTTGAAAAAGTTATTCAGCCTTTGTGCCTGTGGGAGCCATTGATTTGATGTGTTAAGAGTTTCAGAAGCAGAGACTTATTCCCACTTCATATGACGTGGTGACAGATCACAAGAAAGCCCAGTGGGGGTGGAGCATTCCCAGCAGGATCCCCAGATCTCTTTAATAAAGGATGGGGGAATCCACTAAAAATTATGTGTGGAGCGATATATCCAAAACAGCTTGGGCCAGGAACCCGTTCCCTGTTTTTTTTAGGAGTGTGCATAAATGTGTTCCAGCAAGATATTTTAATCTGCAGCCCAGGAATAAGTGAATGGATGAGCAGACGAACCCCTTTTGAAAAGCAACACTCCAGCTTTATTATCAGTGATAAAATACAAAAGCCAACAGGTGGAAAAACGTGGCGTATTTTCCATGTTTTAAAATCCAAGGCAAACCTCTCTCCTCCACTCTCCTGGCCAAGGCTGTGCCCACCTCACTAATACAGGGGGGATTTTCCAAGTTTTCCTGTCCTTCACCAGCCCCTTTTGACCACATCCTCTGTGTTCTCTGTCTTTCAGACCGATTTCGAGAAGGACGTGGACATGGCTTGTAGATCAGGTGAGCACATCACAGGTGAGAATCAGCAAGTGACCTGGTTTGGGGATTGAACTAGGCCATTTTTTTTTTCCCTTTCTGTTTCCTTTGTGTGTGTCTCGGTGCCTTGCATGTCCTCACGTGGGTTGCCTTTTCCTTTCAACCCCGGCCAAAAGAAAGCGACACCCCGAATTCTCCCTTTGCTTTTCCTGTTTTCCTGGAGCTCTTTTGGCCTTTGAACTGAGATCAAGCCTTGCCTCTGAGGAGTTGTTTTTTTTTGCCATGGAACACGGTGGCAGAGAAGAGCATCAAGGAAGAAGAGATGGGATCCATCTCTTCCTACTGTGATCCTTCTTTGTTCCAGCAACCCCTGCCCAAGGGGGTCAGGCCAGCCTCAGGCACTCTGTGCTCAGGAAGGGTGTCTTTGTAGAAAGCCTGGAATCTGGAGATTCCCACCACTCCACCTGGCTCCAGGCTCTTCTGGAAGTGGTTGGATCTCTCCTTTCTGCTGTGTGTCCATCACACAGGTTCCTTTGGATCCCGAGGATGTGCATGAGTTGACAGCCCCTTTTCCCAACAATCCCAGAGGTGTCTGTGCTGCCTGGATTCTCCCTGGCTGCCTGTTCCTCTCTGCAGGTCTCATCCTCTCCTGCTCCTGGCATGCCTGACCTTTTGGCTGAGGTTATTTTTCTTACCCTTTGTAGATATCGAGGCTTTCATTTGCCCTCCCAGACTTCTCCCCTCTGCCAAGCAAGAGAAATACCGGCTTGCTTGGAAATTGCATCATTCATATCTTCCAAACCAGGATCTTCCCAAGCCCAGGACAGCACACTCTGTGTTCAGTTACTGCTCTGGCAAAGCTTCTCTCTCTGTCTTTTTATTAATCTTTCTTCCTTGCCTTCCTTCTTTCCTTTTTTCTTGTCTTCTTTCCTTTTCCCTTTCTCTCCTTCTTTCCCTGCCCTGCCTTTTTTCTTTCTCCCCTCCTCTCTCTCTTTCTATAAACATCTACCTGTCCTTTTCATTTATCCTTTTCTTTGTCTCATCTATCATTTATTTATCTGCTTCTAATGTATTTATCTATAATTCATCTCTTTTGTTCTGTCTTGCAATCACTTATTTATCTCTGTCCTCAGCTGTCTGTCGTGCTGTACCTGTTATTTATGTATTTCTATCTGTCAACATTTGTCCCTGTCACTGTGTTTCTGTGTATTGTCTATCACTGTCACTATCATTTATCTGTCTAATATCTATCTATATCTTATTTATCTTTTCCTGTCCTTCTCTCTGCCTCACTCCCTCTCCCTGTGCTTATCACAGTCACAGTATATTTATCTCACTTACCCCTGTGATATCTTATTTCATGGTCTCTTTCTGTCTATTTATCTCTTTCCCGGGTCTCTCCATTTTTTTTCTTCCTGTTTTTCTGTCTCACACCCTCTAATCTAATTTCTAGCTGTCAGCCTCTTCTCATTTCTCTCCCTCCTTCTCTTTTGGCACCAAATATCTCGGTTCCCAAAAAATCACGTGTGAAAAGCTTGTGTGTGGGGCCATGTCTGAGTGGAGAGGATGCTCAGGGAGCATTCACCAGGCACAGAGTGAGCTGTAAACCACTGCACACCCCAGATTCCTCCTCTAGAGGAGCCTTTCTGGATCTGCCACCACACCCTTTAATCCCAAATTGAGTTTCCCAGAGGAAGGGAAGGAGCTGATTTGTTTCACATTATTTCAGGGCAGGAGCCCCTGGATCAGCAGCTTGCCAACATCTTAAGCTTCCCCTCCTTTGCCAGCATCCAACTCTAGAATTTGTATTTGTCTGCCTGGAGATTCTCCTCCTCTCATAAAGTGCTATTAGATTGTGCCAAGATGAGTAGTTAATAATAAAACCTCATTTCAGAGACCTTTTGGAGTGGTGCATCATCCCATGCACTCTGCTTATTGAATAATAAAAACCAGGAACCTGTCCAGTGGTTTCTGGCCATCATTTCTCCTGGAGTCACCATCTCCCCTCTTGTGTTGGATTGGAGATGTGGCTGAGACCACGCTGATCCCCTGGTAGGATTTGCTCCAGGGCTCAGTGTTGAAGGCTCACTCTGCTCCTTGCTCTGAGTTTGCCAAGTGGAAACCTCCCCAAACCTATTTTCTGCAGCTGATGTCAGCATGGAGAAGAGCCTGGATCAATAAACCTTGCTGGGACTCCCAAGGGAAGGGTTTGACTTGCTCTGATTTGTCCCAGCAATGCCAAGATGTTCGTGGCTGCCAGAGTTTCCAGCTTTAAAAGCTCTTTACAAGCTCTTTTTATTCATCTTGGTGCCCTGCTCATCCTGCCTTGCCTGCTCTGTAGTCTTGGGAGGGGAGCTTTGATCTTCCCTCACTCCCAGTCAGAGCTGGTAGGAAAATCAGCGTGGCCTCAGTGCCATGGGATGCCCACATCCCACCTCTGTCCCACATGGAGCAGCTGAATAATGTCAGCTCACCCCAAAAATCCATCACCCTGGTCCTAGAAAAGATCCATTTGCCTCTTTTTACTTCCTCCTGCGATGGGTGAAAGGGGAATATACATTCCTTTCTCTTTTCCTGTGCTGAAATCCTGGGTAAGTAACCCACAACACTTTGTCCCTGCCCCACAGTCTGATTTCCATGATTTTCTGATTTTCCACCCAATGGACACATCAAGGTTGACATCATTATTTTCCCAAGATCTTTCCTGCAGCCTGAAATCAACTGAGCAATAGATTATTATTCCTGAAAAAGGGACAAATGGGGTTTTTTTGTGGACAGTGTTGTGTGGGAATGAGTGTCCAAATGTTCACTTCCTCCTCAGTTTGAAGTTTTCCTCTCTTTTTAAGGAATATTCCTGTCACCACTTGTTTTCCTGAAGGGAAATCAAAAATTGCTAAATAATGAGCTCTCACAAAGGCTTACCTTCATTACTGGAATATAAGATCTTCTTGAGAGCAGTTTGAAATTCATAACAAAATATGGTGTGTTTCAAAATACCAATTTATTAACACTGGAACTGTTAAGGGAAAAGAGCAACCTGAAGTATTTTAGTGAGTTAATACAAAAAGTTAAATTTGAAGGGGGCTGGAACTTGATGAACTTTTAAGTTCTCTTCCAGCCCAGGCCATTTGATGATTTTATAGTTGAATGAATCATTGATAATGTTGTATTTCAGCTATTTCCTGAACCAAAATAATTTTTTTACACAAAAGCAACCTTTTATTTTAAAGAATTCTACTCCACAGACTAATAATGTATAGATTTAATATATACATGCATATACTAGGTGTACTAAATATCTAAAAATCTCTTTGGTTTTCAATGTATTGCTATAAATATGTTGACCTAGATGGGAGTTTTGGCCATGGTTTTGTTGGAAAACTCCCATCACAGAGAACTCTCCCAAAATAACAAAGTGTTTTTCCTCCCTAGCTTTAATTTTCCCTTCAAGTATCCTGGATTTTAAAAATATAAATAATGTTAAACACTTCTGTGCCTCTTTGGGAGAGGTGCTGGCAGGGAGTGACTGTGGGAGGTGTCTTGATGTGTCAAGGAAACCCCAGGTGAGGTGCTGAGGACACTTCTCTGTCTCCCCAGTGCTGAACAAAGACATCACCACGTGCAGAACCTCGACCATCACGGGGACCCTGAAGCGCCCGTCGCTGCCCGACGAAGAGAAGCTGAAACTCAACCATCAGAAAGGCTCATCCAACTTCAACAGTCTTCCAGCCAACGTCTCCAAGATGCACCTTCAGGGCTCCCCACACTACCTGGGGGCCATCAACCTGAACGAGTTCAGCAACCACTCCCTCACCCTGAAGAAGGACAAGAACCAGCCGCCGAAATCCATCTACATCTGCGACGGGGACATCTTCAAGAAGTTGGACTCGGAGCTGTCGCGGGCGCAGGAGCAGACCCTGGACACCAGCTACGTGATCCTGCCCACCAACACGTCCACCTTGAGGGCCAAACCCAAAGAGGAGAGCAAATACAGCATCAACATTGACCAGATGCCTCAGACGCGGCTCATCCACCTCAGCATGGCCACCGACCCTGGCTTCGTGGTCAAGAGTCCCCCGCGGGAGCCGGTGACCATGGCATGCAGCGAGGTGCAGGGTTCCTCCATGATCCAGCAGCAGCAGCAGCTGGCTCCACAGAACATCTCCAACGAGTCACAGATTCCCAACAGCCTGTGTGACACGGGTGACTCAGGGAACTCGGGTGTGGTGTCCAAGAGCGAGACCGTCTCCACCCTCTCCATGAGCTCCTTGGAGGTGAGCAGTGTTGTTCTCAGCCCAGGGAGGTGTTCTGCCCTCAATCCCCCCACTCCAGGGGGTGGAAAAGAAGAACTTTCGGGGAAATGCAGCCCAGGATGTAATGCCAGTGTCATATTACCCTGAGGGACCACTGGCGTGTGGTCACACTTCGGAATGTGATGTCACAACTTCCAGAGCACATTCCATTGCTGGATCAACTATTTTTAGCCCTACAGGTGCTGCAAAGTCAAAAAAAAAAAGTCTTTACTTTGTCAAGACTGTTCATTCTAATGCCAGGCACATGGCCTGCCTTATCTTTTTCCCTTTATAGCCTCTGCCCTATTTCCCATTTTGATGGTTTCAGTCATGATACAGATGAGAAAACCCCAGTGATCCAAGCTGGACAGGGCTTGGAGCAACCTGGGATAGTGGAAAGCGTCCATGCCCGTGGCAGGAGGCTGAAACTGGTTGATTTTAAGATCCCTTCCAGCCTAAATGATCCAATAACTCTAAATATGTGACACTTCCCATCGTGAAGAGCCAGAAAAACACATTAAAGGTGTAGAAAAAGAGAAAGGAGAAGGACTTTTCCTGTTTTAACCTCTTACTAACCTTTACCCATCTCTTTCTCTCCCAAATACCCAGAGGCGGAAATCCCGGTACGCAGAGTTAGATTTTGAGGTAAGTACATCCTTTCCTGTTGGTCCCAAATCTTTTGAGCCATTCTCTCCAATTATCTCAGCCTTGCCAGAGCACTGGAAATCCATATTCAGCCTCCTCATACATGGAAAGGGAAGTCCTTCTAGAAATTGTCCTGCCTCTCCTTCTGGGCAGCAGAAGGTAGAAGTGAAATGCAGACAGGTCAAATTGAAAAGAAAATGAGATTGTGAAACGGTTTCTAATGAAATTACCCAAATTCTAGCTGTTGAGGTGAGCTCTGAACACATTTACAGGGGTGACAAACTGAGGAAAGGCTGAGCCTGGGGACAGGTATCAGTTAAAGAAGGGCAGCAAACCTTCCTTAGGACATTGACAGTCAAGCTCAAATTCTGCAGCATAAAAAATTCGATTGCTGCAAGTTTAAGGGTTTTTTTTAGGCCAAAAATTAGTATTTTCCACTTTCTCCCACCATCTCACCTTGAAAACAAAGGCAGTGCTGCAGTGGGTCCTCAGTAAATGCTGAAGGTATTGGAGGCACCTGCAGGGAGACAGGGCTGGGGTTTAAGGATGTAACTCTGGTGTTCTTGATTAATGGGGTTTGCTGGTCTGTGGCCCTTTGTGTTTGCTCCAGAAAATCATGCACACAAGGAAACGTCACCAGGACATGTTCCAGGACCTGAACAGAAAACTCCAGCACGCAGAGAAGGAGAAGGAGTCTCCAACTACAGACAGCAAGGTTAGTCAGACACTTCCAGAAGCCCAGCAGGAGCAGGGGAAACAGCAGAAAATTGGTTTTTCTGCCGTGCGTGTTGCAAAAAACACACGTGCAGCACACAGCAGCCTGGGAGGAGGATGTCTGTCCCCATGTCTGTCTGTAGTGTTGTCTTCCCTGTGTCTGTTCTTGGCACTCCCTTCCAGGTCATCCCTTTGCGCCCTGTTCATCCACTCCTAGGTAGGAACTGGAAATTGGGTTGACCATGAGGAAATCTGGGTGGAAAGTGGAGTGGGCAGAAAGAGGGGAAGCGTGTCCCCTCCCTAGTGGGGCTGAGGCAGAGGCCAAGGTGGCAGTGATGGGATATTTAGGATGGCCACAGCAGTGGGATTTAGGGTGTGACGTTGGGAGCACATTTTTGGGGCCTGCAGTCTATTAAATGTAGGTTATTTGTGACAGCTGATCACCTGGGGTATGAGCATGTGTAAATTAGTGAGTCCAGACAAGGCCATGAAGGTTCTCCAAGGCCTGGAGCATCTCTCCTGTGAGGAAAGGCTGAGAAATTTTGGATTGTTCAGCCTGGAGAAGAGAAGGCTCCTAGATGAGCTTGTTATGGCCTTTCAGTCCCTACAGGAGCTGGAGAGGGACTTTGACAAGGTCATGTAGTGACAAGACTGTGACAGCCAACAAGGGGCAAGGGCTTTAACCTGAAAGCAAGTAGGGTTAGATGGGATATTGGGAAGAACTTCTTCCCTGTGAGGGTGCTCAGGCCTTGGCACAGGTTGCCCAGAAAGCTGTGGTTGCCCCATCCCTGGAAGTGTCCAAGGCCAGGTTAGAAGGGGCTTGGAGCAACCTGGGATGGTGAAAGATGTCCCTGCTCATGACAGGGGGTTGGAATGAGATGATTTTTATAGTCTTTTCTAATCCAAACCATTCTGTGATCCTGTGATATCCGTGTTTTTCCTTGACAGGAGCAAAGTTCCAGGGAAAAGGGGAGTCCTTTAAAGGAGACAGACTTAGGGAAGGACCTTTCAGCATTTCATAGGGGCAGAGATCTGGGACTAGAAAAAATTATCAGGAGCCCCTGTAATAATGGGTGTTGTAGATAATAAAATAAGGAAGAGTAGGCAGATGGCACCTTCCACATGTCTCAGCCAGCTGGGCAAGGACTGAAAGGCTACAAGGAATTCTTACAGCTCCAGCTGAAGAGAAAAACAAGCGGCAGAGCCAGGTTGACAGTAAGAAATTAAATTTCCTGCACTCAGGAGAGAGGCAGGGTGAGCTAATTATAACAATTCTTGGTGATTTGTAATCAAAGCCTCTCATGAAAAGAAAGACATTGAGGGGCTGGGGAGAGAAGGCAGCAAAGATGTGGAAGGGTCTGGAGACTGATGAGGAGCACTTGAGGGAGCTGGGGGGACTCAGCCTGGAGAAAAGGAGGCTCAGGGGGGACCTTCTACTCTCTAGAACTCCCTGACAGGAGGTTGGAGCCAGGCAGGGGTCGGTCTTCTCTCCCAGGTAAAAAATGATAGAACGAGATGAACCAGCTCCAGTTGCACCAGGGGAGGTTGGGGTTGGATATTTGGATAAAATTTCTGCAGTGAAAGGGTGGCCAAGCATTGGAGGACGCTGCCCCAGAGAAGTGGTGGAATCACCATTCCTGGAAGTGTTCAAAAACCGTGTAGATGTGGCACTGGGGACACGGTTTAGGGGTGGCCTTGGCAGTGCTGGGTTACCAGCTGGGTCAGTGATCTCGGAAGTCTTTTCCAGCCTCAATGATTCCATGATCCTGAGACAGATCCAGGACACAGCACCCCCTGCAATGTGGCAGACGTGGCACTGGTGGGGCTTATTTTGATGGGACTCCCTTGGAGGCATCAGGGGGTGATGGAACAAGAGGTTTTGGCGTTTTTTGGAGGGAAGCAGAGCTGCAGAGCCTTTGGTCTGTGTTCTGACCTCATGGCATTGCTGTGCTGAGTTCCAGAGATGCTACCCCAGCAAATCCTACTTTTATTGTGTGTGGCAAGGTGTCATTATGGGGTGTCCAGTGTAACAGAGTGAGAGGCAGTGGATCTACAGGTTCAGATCAAAGAATCCTGCCTGGCCCAGAATCCCAATGTGTCTCACTCAATGTCACCTCTCTGGGCTTTTTTTTTTTTTTTCAGTTCTTTCAGTATGACACAGCTGTAAACCCAAAAAATGCTTAAATCCAGTGTAAAAGCTAATCTGTGGTCTATTTGCAGGAGGGGTTTATAGATTGGGAAGGTTTTAGCATTTCAGAGATGCATCTATGTAGAATTAAAGTTGCCGCTGTCAGCATCAAAGAGCTTTGAGCTGCTGAAGGAGGTTCTGAAGGTGGCTTTTGCATATTGACTGAATGTTTTTCAAGTTGGGAATTTTCCCTCGGATGTAACAGGAGAGGGGGAGCTTGTGAAGAGCAGGACTGGCAAGTCAGGAGTGGGTATTGGTTTAAAAAACATCCGAAGCAATACAGAGTCAAATAAATAGGTTTTTTCCAGCTCTTTTTTTACCATTTGCTGCTGAGGACCCTGCTGGAACTCAGCCCCATCTTCAGCTCACCCTGAGAAGGCAAAAAGAGCAGATAACAGGGATTAAAGGAACAACAAAAGAATATTTTCTCTTTTATGTATGTTTAGGTTATAAAACGACGGAGTGCTTCTTCTGGTGGCAGAGATAAAACAAACCTTAGTGTAAGTCTGGCTTCCATTTGCATCACAGAGCATCCTGGACCTATCCCAACCCCCTTCCATGACACGAATCCAAACATTCCTTAGCCAGCAGAAAGCTCTGTGGGCATGACCAAGGTCATCAGGATCCTGGAGTAGCCCTGAACCCTCCCTGACCCCAGAGCAGAAGGGATATTTCCTGGCTCTGCTCCACCTGCCTGCATTGCTGTTCTCCCTGATTTCCCTTTTCAATAAACAGCCACAAAGTCGAGCTCCCAAATCTCTCTCCAAGCCTGGCATGTTCCCAACCTCTCCTGGCAGCATGTCCCCTTGTCCTCAGTCCTTTCCAGGATACGGTGCTGGTCCTGATCTTGCTGTTCCTCTCTCCTCCCTCAACTCCCAAGGTCAGAAAAGTGCTGATGAAACTGGAACTAAATGTCTGCAATCCTGTGGGGATTCCTAGGAATGGTGCTGGCTGTTCTTAGGGTTCAGTTTTTTAGGGATTTTAATGTAAATGCCATCCACACAGTACTCCAGTGCACTTACCCTATCACACTAAACAGAGAGCTCCTTTCACATGAGCTCCTAAATGGTCAGATTTTAAGGAAACACCAAGAGAAGAATGTGACGAAGGAACAGATTTTCAGTGTCTTTAGGAAAAAGGTGGAAAATTTAACCATCACATTTATTTATTGTTGGGAATTTCTCCAGCTTCAAGGGTAAAATACAATTTTTAGAACTCCTTTTGTAGGGCTTTTCAGCCAAGACACAAAGGTTTATACAAGCACATGTGTTCCTCCTTTTTAGGTATCCTGACAGATGGAAACTTGGGATAAATCTTAGGGCTGTGTACACTTGATAAAGAAAAATGTCCTTTGCTCACTGTCCCAGAGAAATTACTGGCAGAGCTGGAAACATAATCAGGGACTCACAGAATCATTAGGGTTGAAAAAGACTTCTAAAATCATCAAGTCCAACCACTAAACTGTGTCCCAAAGTGCCACAACTAAAAATTCCTCCCAGGATGTGACTCCACCACTTCCCTTGGCGCCCTTTTCAATATTCAGTATCCCATCTCTCTTGACCACCCTTCAGTGAAAAACTTTTTCCTCATATCCAACCTAAACCTCCCCTGGCACAACTTGAGGACATTTCCTCTTGTCCAATCCCTTGGGAAGAGAGACTCATCCCCACCTGGATACAACCTCCTTCCAGGGAGTTGTAGGGAGTTTTAAATGGAGACAGGAATTTTAAATGGAGACCGGGATGAATTCTGCTTTTCCATCAACCTGTGGTTGAGGAGTCCTAATCCACATCCCGCTGGGATTGGGGTGTCCCCACTGCCATCAGCTTCCCAGTGAGTGGGGCTGGTATGTCAGAGAATTATGGGAAGCAGGACAGTTCCTGGAATGCCAGTCAGGTCTGAATCTTGCCCCAGGCATTCCCAGGAATGTGGCACTGGCCAGAGTCATGGTTTCACTGCAGTTATTTTGCTGGAAACCAAAGCACATTCCTAATGGTGAACTGAGTTGAGCCTCAGAGCACAATAATAAAGAATTGCCCTTCCTTGGGGAATAAACACGGATTTTTCCGTATTTTCTTTTCCAGCTCATTACATAAAATTTATTCCGTGTGACACGTAGTTTCTTTTGTCTGTACCTCAACTCTAAAACGCTCCCACTGGAAGCACCCTCAACTATTCCTGATTAAAATCACTTTTTCCAGCAGGATCCATGCTCAAAGCACACAGGACCACACGTCCAGGTGCTGTTCAATCCAGCAGAAAAACATGGTCACACTCAAAATGGCTTTAAGCTGACGGAGGGACATTTAGATGGGATATTGGGAAAAAGTTCATCCCTGTGAGGCCCTGGCACAGGTTGCCCCGAGGAGCTTTGGATGTCTCATCCCTGGAAGTGTCCAAGGCCAGGTTGGGCAGGGCTTGGAACAACCTGGGATTGTACAAGGTGTCCCTGCCATGGCAGGGGGTGGAATGAGGCGATCTTTAAGATTCCTTCCAACCCAAACCATTCAGGGATTCTGTGATTTGTGGCTGTATGGACTGATCAGGGATGTAGACACAGTTTCCCAAAGTTAACTTTTCCATACTAGGGGATTAAGGTGGGAGCAGGATGACATCCAGCAACATCTGATGACTGCCAAGATGAGAAGTCAGGTTTTTAATGCACTGATGGATCTCTGTATGACTTTCTCACGATCCTGGCAGGTCTCTTCCCACTCTGAATATTCTGTGGTAAATTTTTTCTCCCTTGCAGTCTTCAACTTCAGGTGAGGCAAGGAAGGTGGAGGTGATCTTTTTTCCTAATTCAGAAGGAAGTTTTGGGGTTGTAGGCAGGAATTCTTTACTCCTGTTTTGCTGGGATTTGGGACAGATTTTCTCTGTCCACCTGAAGAGACGGAAGAATCTAAAAATAGCACCTCAGGAGCAGCTGGTTTGCTGTGCTCACCCTCCTCCCAGACCTGTGGAGGTTTCACTCTGTTGCCCTTCCATTTAATCCCAGACCAAACTGGAAGCTGGTGTAACCCCTGAGCAGAAAACTGAATGAGCTCTGTGTGTGTGGAATATTTATCCCCCTGACAGCTTATTGGCAACCAGGAAGCATCAAAGGAACCAAAGACTTGGAGACAACCACAGCAGGATTTGCATCAAAATACCCAGCCACCCCCACCAGGCATCCTGATGAAAATTTAAAGCTCTCTTGGTGCCTGGGATGCACCAAACCCTCATTTTCAAGGCTGCAATAAGCAGTGAGTGGCTTCCACATGGACTATAAATCTCTCTTTTTATAAGGGAGATTTTGGATGTATATTGGAATGTTAGCTTGGGCAGCAGAGTTCTTCCTTCCTAATCACTCCCATCACTTTGGCTCCTTCTTTACCTCCCCAGTTGCTACCAAAAAAAGAAAAAAGAAAACCCCATTGTTGGAAAACCTTGCTGCAAGTTTGTTTCTACCTTTCAAAGCCTGACCTTTCCCTGGCAGACTGCAGGCTCCACCACGCAATTTCTTCCCCCTTTTTCCTCCTAAATACACAGAATTACCCAGGTCTGAATTCTTGTAGCTGAGAGTTCTTCACATCAGTGGTTATTTTCAAGCTGCTTTGTACTACACAGGAAATATTTTTCCTGTGCAGATCTGTGTGCTCAGGGTTTAACATCTCCAACGCTGCTGCTCCCTGGGAGTTAATTGCTAAAGAAATTCCAGGGTTTGGGCTGGACATTGAGAGGGGTCTGTGGTTTTGTAGGCTTTTAAAAAAGCCAAGGTTTTGCTTCTCCTACACTTTGATTGCACTGGAAGTGACGCTCCTGCCTTCCCCCTCAGCAGGAATCCTTTGATCCAGCTCCATTAGAGAAGCTGGAATCACATCCATATCCCTCTTTTCCTGCCAGCATCTGGCTTGGCATTCATTTTAAACAGCAGCTCTTTGCTTGTGCCGAGGTCAGCGCTGGACAGAGCTCTGCAAAATTCCTTGGATTTTCTCCTCCTTGTTGATGAGCTCCCTGCCACATTCAGCTCCCTGCAGCTGGAATGGCTTTTGCTTTGGCTCCTGTCCTGCAGCTCACATGCAGGGTCTGGACTCAGTTTATAATTCATAGAATCACAGAATGGTTTGGATTGAAGGAATGTTAAAGATCATCTCATCCCACCCCCCTGCCACAGGCAGAGACACCTTCCACTACCCCAGGTTGTTCCAAGCCACATCCAACCTGGCCTTGAACACTTCAGGGATGGGGCAGCCACAGCTGCTCTGGGAAAAAACACAACTTTCAAATCCTGTCCCAAATCTCTCTTGATCCTGAAAAGCGCCCACTCCAAATCCCATTTTAAAAAGGTATAAAGTTTTTTTTCTGCCTAGCTTGTCCTTATTTCCTTCTGGACAGTGTTTCTGTCTTGATTCCTCACTTTCTTTTCTCACAAGGAGATTTTTCTTAGCTTTCCTCTTTGGGCATCTGGAGATTTGCCCATTCCACCAGCACTGGCTTTGGCAACCTAATGGAGTGTTGAGGAAAAGGACCATGAAGTGGGCATGGAGTCACAGCACAAGGGCAGAGGGTTTTAAGATGGCAGAGGGCAGGTCTAGACTGGATATTAGGAAGAAATTCTTCCCTGTGAGGGTGCTGAAGCCCTGGCACAGGTTGCCCAGAGAAGCTGTGGCTGCCCCATCCCTGGAATTGTCCAAGGCCAGGTTGGATGGGACTTGGAGCAACCTGGGATAGTGGAAGGTGTCCCTGCCCATGACAGGGGGATGGGATGAGATGATCTTAATGTCCCTTCCAACCCAGTCCATTCCCTGATTCTATAATTCTGTGATTTCATGAATATCGATTGATACTGCAGCTCATCCCCAGGCAGGGCTGTGTCTCCCTGGTGTGCTCTGCTATAGGAACTGGAAAATGTGGAATCTGGTGCTTGGGTGTCCCTCTGCAAGGGAAGCTCCACTTCTGGGAAGGGTGTCTCTGTGTCACATCTTTAATCCTCTCTGCACAGCTTAAAGGCAAATTTTACCAGACCAATTAGTGCAGCTTTTGTAGGGAGGAGCTCTGCATAAAGTCTGATAATTACCACAATAAATTCTGTTATGAAATTGACGTCAAATCTTAATTCAGCCAGCCATAAACCATCTGCCAGCTCCCAGGCATCGAAATACACCATCAGTCAGAGGTTCACCTCCTCCTGCAGATCATCCAGCACCTTTTGCCCCAAGAATTAGGGGACAAAATTCGTCCCAGAGAAACCTGTTCCCTGTATCTCTGCTCCAACACCAGGCAGTGCCACTAGCACATTGAAACTCCTGGTTTTTATACTCTGAAGTCTGAATAATTCTTTACAGAGTCTAAATAAAAGACTCTATGAAAAATCATGCTTTGGGTGCTCTTGATCCCCTTCTGGGTCCCCAGTTTCCCCCATGAGGCAACTTTGAGAGTTTTCAGCATTTTAGGGAATTTAGACCTCCAGGTGGGCTCTTCACAGACCATTGTCCCAAAAAAGGATGGGATTGGACCAGCTGGATTAACAGCAAGGATGCTCTGCAAAACAGCCTGTTCCTCATACTGGTGGGAGCACAGGTGTTCTGTGCAGCCTTCAGGCTTTTCTGGAGTCATAAAACACTTCCTTGATCCAGAGCCTGTTCACCTTCAGCTGTTTGGCCTTGCTAGAATTTGTCTCACAGCCACCCCTTCAGGATGGATGAACTTCAGGGCATACAGAAGCAGAAGACAAATTTTTATAGCCCAGCAAATGCTGGGTATTTCAAGTTTCCTAACTGGTCTCCAAGTTAAAACCACAAATTATTTCTTCTTCTTTTTTTTTTTTTTCCAATTTAATTTAATGAAATTCTGAACAAAGCCAGCCACTTCCTTTTATTTTGCTTTTCTCCTAAATGAAAAGAAAAAAAAAAAAAGAAAAAGCATAATCTTTGTAGTTCAGTAGCATAAAATGAGAGAACTGCAGCTACTTGTTTCTGAGAAGGAAAGGAAAATTTATCATTCTCTAAAGAAACAAGACAGCTTTCCCATTTTCTAATCACTTTTCATCGACATTGATCTGAAGATGGATTGGACGAGCGTGAGCCACATTTATCTTTCAAATTCCTTGCTCTACGCTCTGAATAACTTCATCCTGGTCCTACAGTCATCAGTGTCATGGGGAGAGACCATTTGGGTCATGAAATATCCTTCAAGTTGACACCAGAGGCAAGGAAAGCAGCATGGGAGCAGCTGGTTCCTGGGGAGTTATCACCGAGTGCTCAGCGGAAATCCCTGAATTGCTCCTCGGGTTATTCGGGGTCACCATGAAAACTGGCTGTTCAAAAATGAAAACTAACAAAAAACCAAACAAAAAAACCCCACAAAAACAAAGACAGGGAGGTGCAGCTCGAGCAGCCTGAGTGGTTCATGGGCTTTGGCCAAAGTGGGAAATCCAAGCTGTGCCTCAGAGCTGACTCTTGGGCTGGATTTCTGCACTGCAGGGATGCTGCTCCTAAGGAAAAGAGTTGGGGTACAGGAGCTGGGGATGAAGCCAGCCTGGAGCCCTGGAGGCAGCACAGGAAAGTGTGGAGGGTGAGGGAGGGGATTCTGCCCCTCAAATCCGCTCTGCTCAGGCCCCACCTGGAACCTTTTGTCCAGTTCTGGTGTCCCAGCACAGGAAGGATGTGGAGCACCAAGAAGATCAGAGGGATGGAGCAGCTCTGCTGTGAGGAAAGGCTGAGAGAATTGGGGTTGTCCAGCCTGGGGAAGAGAAGTCTCCAGGGAGACCTCAGAGCCTCTTCCAGTGCCTGAAGAGGCTCCAGGAGAGCTGGAGAGGGACTTTGGACATGGACATGGAGTGACAGGACACAGGGAATGGCTTTAAATTGACAGAGGGCAGGGTTAGGTGGGAGATTGGGAAGAAATTCTTCCCTGTGAGGGTGCTGAGGCCCTGGCACAGGTTGCCCAGAGAAGCTGTGGCTGCCCCATCCCTGGAAGTGTCCAAGCCAGGTTGGACAGAGCTTGGACCACCCTGGGACAGTGGGAGGTGTCCCTGCCCATGGCAGTGGGTTGGAATGAGATGATTTTTAAGGTCCCTTCCAACCTAAACCATTCTGTGACCCAGCGTAGGGACCCACCACCATCACCTTTCCATACCCAGGAGCAGCTCTAGCAGAAGGATGTGTGGATTATCTCCACGCACTTTGCCCCTGTCTTTGTCAGAGATTTGGGGGTTTTGTTGGCGCTTCATCCTAAACACCTTTTATCCCAAATCCTCTCCCTCCACCTTAAAAAATTTGCAGCTAAAATGAAAGGCAGGGCTGAATGAAGGAGACTCCCAATGCCACCAGGATGATGGACACCTCCAGTCTGGAGCTGGTTTTACCCCAGCTCTGAGTGTGGGTGCTCCCTCCTTTCCCATCCCTTTTTTTCCTCTCCTCAATCCTGGCACCAGGCAGGGACTGACAAACATTTCCCTCCTTCCCAGAAGCTCCTGGGCTGTGTCAGGCCAGAGTGATGGCTCTGTCCCTGGCAGAGCAGCTCCTGGTGCTTTCAGCCCAGTCCTGGCTGTCTCGGAGGCACCAGGCCCCGAGCCAGCCCCAGCTCCTTTTCCAGCCACATTACACATCCCTCTCTCCAGGATTTTTCTTTCTTTTCTGTGCATAGCTCAGTTTTCCCTCCTGACTGCAAGGATTGCTAAAACCCCACAGTGGAGCTGGAGGGAAATGCCAGGGTTGGGGCATGAGCCCAGTGCCTGTTTCTCTGTGCTGCTCAAGTGGCCAAGACCCCATAAAAACTTTGTTTCCATATGGAGGGAAAGAAAAGGGGAGCTGTTCCCAGGAGCCTGCTACCAATTCCCAGGGTGCCCTGTGCCAAAAGGAGATTTTCTTTTGTCTCCCAGCATCCTTCCCAGAGCTCTGCCAGGCTGATTAAACTGCTCAGAGATCCCAGCAGCCACCCCTGAGCCAGCACTCCCTTCACAGCACCACCAGAGACGTCTGATCCTTTCCTGAGAAACAGAGAACTAAAGAAGATGAAGTTCAGGAAAAATAATAAAAATAATTCATATTATTCATTACTCATGAAACTCTTGTTCCTCTTACAAGGTCTTGTCCATTTGTAGATTTTTAACCCCCACCAGTGGTGTCTCTCTTCTTAATTTCCTCATTTTCCAGATCTCTTTTTTCATCTTCTGACTGTGAATAAACACCTTTGGAGTCACTAAGCCCACCACAGTCACAGGTAGATATCACACTGATAAGGAGGGTGGAAATCACCTTGTGGGGTCAGAGCCAAGGGCAGTTTCTGCCTGCTCTCCACAGCAGAGTAAAAAGGAGCTTGGAAAAATAAAAGGGCCAGCCTGCAGTGGTGCATCTTCAAAAAGATCCCCAAAGCTCCAGGAATTTGTGCTCAGAGACCCCTTGACGCAGAGTGGTGGCACTTCATTGGATAGCACCGAATGGATGCTGGTTTTGTGAGTCTTCCCATGTCCTTTTCATGAATTTGGAAGTTTTCAGGATGGGCAGAGAGCTGTGGAAAGGTGGCCTGGAGGTTGGCTGGGCACTGTGGGCAGGTCCAGCTCCCGGGGTTCACTCCTTGGTGCTCTGGAGTGCCTTTGTTGGAAGAGATTATCCCAATCCCCACCATCAGTGGTCCATTCCTACCATCCACAAGGCTCTCAGAGCTTCACAGACCTCTTTTACATCCAACCAGAATCTCTTTTAAGGCCTGGAGGTGGGAGTTTTTAATCTTTTCTCCCACAGAACATTCTCTATAACTTTATCCATGGCTGGAAACCGGCCACATTTATCATTTCCCCTTTATCCTTCTCTCAGGAAGCCCACGGAGTGCCCAGAATATTCAAGATGCAGGTGCAGAACGGAGCTGTTCACTGCCATAATAATATTTCCTCTTTCATTCTCTCTTCCTTTCTTCATTTTTCTCTTCTCAACAACTCACAATATTTAATGGCTGAGGCTTGAATAATTATTGTCACCCTTAGGTGGTGTTCCCCGGTGACAGGGCTGATCTGAGGCCACTGTTGTAGATGTGAGCTCATCAATTTTTTATGTTGTCGGTTTGTTGGTTGTTTTTTTTTCTTTTTTTTTTCTCTCCATTTCTGTTCCCTCCCTGGCTTTGCAGCTCCTCTTGCTCACCAGCCCATGACAGGGAGGGCTCTGAGGTTTGCTGATCACGTTCAGGGTGCATGATCAGGTCTGGGAGCATCCTCCCAGCATGAAGGAGAGGCTGAAGGTCGGGAGTGTGGCAGATGGAGAGAGACTGTTAAAACAGGGACTGCCTGCAAGCAGAACCTGCTGCTGAAGGTGGCCATAAATAATGCCATCAAAAAAAGGGCTCTTGTTCGAGGGGAAAAACCAAATTATTTATGAACTTCATGCATAAGATCACTTGTGCTGCTCTCTAACACAGCTGTGGACATCAGCAGCTTTGAAAACTTGTGGCATTGCAGCGGTGGTGGGAGAAAAAAAATGGTTTTCGTTGAAAAAAATCTTTCTTGACCAACATTGTTTTTCTTCACCTTTTGGGAAACTTAATTTCATTCCAATTTTTGGTCTATTTGTGCTTTTTTCTCTGTGTTCCTTCCTGCTGTATCTCATCAGGCAGACTGATGGTCTCCAAAAAACACTGTAGGTGGAAATTTCCCTTTAGGAAACTTCCAGCTTGTCTCATTAAGACACACACAAGAGTTAAATAGGTTCCTCTTTTTAGTTGCAGTGGTTCTAAAATAAGTTCCAAAAGAGATAATGGAATAAATCACAAATATTAGCACTTTTTTGTCATATTAGTATTAATCACTGTCGTGTTATGTCATGGAATAAAGAATAACACCAGCAGCATAAGGAAAGCTCTCTATTGTGGAGTTTAATGAAAACCTCAGCTACAGCTCTCAAGAGATTGAGAACTGAGTGTTTTACATTCTTTTGAGCAATTCTTTTACACAACCTGATTTAAAAAAAAAAAAAACAAACCCAAACAACAATTCTCTTCAAAAGGACTTAAAAATTTATTTTTCTCCCTTTGAAAGAAAATAATTTCAGAATGCCTCTACTTCACTTTGAGATGTTTTGTGTATTCCCCACCTTCTAACCACCAAGCACTGACCCAGAGCCTTCCTCCTGGGAGCTGGGAGGTGCAGGACCAACTTCGAGCACGTTTTATTTTGATGTTAAATTTTGGGCGAGCAGAATTCCTGGCTTGGGTGATCCAGTGCAAGCTGCAGGGATAATTCCACAGCAGCTTTCCTGTCAGCACTGCAGCGTGGAGCTGGGACAAGCAGCAGCCTGGCAAAGACATCCTGGGGAAGGACAAGCCGAGGCTGCCGGATGAGCCTGCAGCAGATGGGGATGGAAGTTCCCCACGGAGCTCCAACGCTGTCAGCAGCACCCTGGAGTGACCCCACAGCCTCTGTGTGGCTCCATCTCCCCTCAGTCAATTCATTTTGGTGACAGCATCGAGCTGGGACACATCTGGGCGGCGTGTCCCCTGCACATCTGGCTCCTCGCCTTCTCTCCAGGCTTTTCCCTCCTTGTTGGCATCCTCCACAAGCCACCTTCCTTC
>VXAX01006426.1:399607-418839 GCA_013399835.1 Leptocoma aspasia
TCGAGCAAAAGCTAATCCTTCTTCTTCATAAGTTTAAGTAATATTATGTAATTAAATAGAAAAGTCCACATTACAGGACACAGGTAGTTAGTTATTAAGTTACAAATAAAAATAATTTAAGTGTCATTTCTTAATGAAACAGTTTATCCTTAAAAAGCCTTGTAAAAAGAGACATACAGCTCCATTTTATAGTTTATTAAAGTACTATAAAACTCANATTCTCTTCAAAAGGACTTAAAAATTTATTTTTCTCCCTTTGAAAGAAAATAATTTCAGAATGCCTCTACTTCACTTTGAGATGTTTTGTGTATTCCCCACCTTCTAACCACCAAGCACTGACCCAGAGCCTTCCTCCTGGGAGCTGGGAGGTGCAGGACCAACTTCGAGCACGTTTTATTTTGATGTTAAATTTTGGGCGAGCAGAATTCCTGGCTTGGGTGATCCAGTGCAAGCTGCAGGGATAATTCCACAGCAGCTTTCCTGTCAGCACTGCAGCGTGGAGCTGGGACAAGCAGCAGCCTGGCAAAGACATCCTGGGGAAGGACAAGCCGAGGCTGCCGGATGAGCCTGCAGCAGATGGGGATGGAAGTTCCCCACGGAGCTCCAACGCTGTCAGCAGCACCCTGGAGTGACCCCACAGCCTCTGTGTGGCTCCATCTCCCCTCAGTCAATTCATTTTGGTGACAGCATCGAGCTGGGACACATCTGGGCGGCGTGTCCCCTGCACATCTGGCTCCTCGCCTTCTCTCCAGGCTTTTCCCTCCTTGTTGGCATCCTCCACAAGCCACCTTCCTTCCGTCCTTCCCACTTCTCCTTTGGCAGGTGGCTCAAAAGGGCTCTGTCACATCCAGGGGAGCCTTTTCTTGCCCGGTGCTGGAATGTTTTTGTGGAGATAATTACCTGTGAAAAGCATCACTGGTGTTTGGAGGGGAGAAGTTGAGTGGAGCAATGTTGGAGCTTTAGGTACTGAGAATTTTAGGCTTTTTGCGTTAACACTAACCCCCCCAAGAAAACACTGCATTTAAACTAAAGCCATAGAGAAAGCTTCTAAAATTGAATAATAGAACAAAAATCATAACTATGTAGTTTAAATAGAAGTGTATAGTATCACATAGTAAAAAAATTAAAGTTTTAAAATATNAAACAACTCATTTAAAACCTTTATTTTCTCTGCCCACTGAGGAACACACCCATCTTCCAGCCCCCCAGCCCTCCCTAGAGCCTTGTCTTGGAATGTTTCAGGAAAAACATGGAAAGAGAATTTCTGGATCGATATCCATGGTGGGGTGCTGCTGGGACACTGGGCCAATAAAGCCTCCAGGGCTTGGTGTGGAGCTGGTGGAAATGTTTTTTCAGCCTCTGAGCTGAGCTCCACCTCCTCCAGCAGCGCGGGTTTGGTTCCCTGGTGGAACAGGGAGCGAGTTTTGCTGCAGTTAAAGAGTCCATAAATAGCTGTGCTGCATTAGGAACGTGCATCAAATGCAGTGGGTGTTCAGGAAGACCTCACTGTAATCTGGATTTCATCTGTGGGTTGGAAGAGACCTTAAAGATCCCATAGTTCCACCCCTGCCACGGGCAGGGACACCTCCTACTGTCCCAGGGTGCTCCAAGCCCTGTCCCACCTGGCCTTGGACACTTCCAGGGATGGGGCAGCCACAGCTGCTCTGGGAATTCCATTCCTGGGCCTCAGCACTCTCACAGGGAAGAATTTCTTCCCAATATTCCATCTAAATCTGCCGTCCTTCATCTTAAAGCCATCACCCCTTGTCCTGTCACTACATCTGTGGAAGTAGAAAAAGATCTGATATTCTCCAAACCACACTCAGTTTTTTCCGTAGCAAAAACCTCAGCTAAAAGCTGAAGTATCCAGTCATTAAGTGATAGAGGTGGCAGTGGAAAGAAAAAGAACATTTTCTTCCTGAAAATAGACAGTTTGTACACCAAGTGTCATTTTCATTGATACCCCACTTTATTTTGGATGAGAAGCTGCACAGAAAAAACGATTTGTTGATACAAAAGGAGGTAAAACCATAGTATTTCTTGCATTTTGCACTAACTTTTCTTTCTTTCTTTCTCTCTCTCTCCCTCCTTTCTTGCAATTTTTTCCTCCTGCAGCAAGAAAAACAGCAGACACCAAACAAGAGACCCTGGGAAGGCATCAGGAAAGTCCAGTCCCCGCCATCGTGGGTTAAAAAGGACATCGAACCTGTGGCACAGTCTCCCCTAGAACTAAAAACTGTAGAGTGGGAGAAAACAGGGGCCACCATCCCCTTGGTGGGACAAGACATTATTGACCTTCAGACAGAGGTCTGAGCAGAAAGGGAAGAAAAAGGACTTTTTTTTTTTCCGGAAAACAAACGAAACAAACGAAACAAAACCACGTTTTAAAGAAATGATTAAATTAAATCGGACCCGGGCGAGAGAAGTGTTTGGTTTCTTTTGAAACCTTTGGTAAGATGGAGTAACTTTTGTATTGTTCTCAGCAGAGAGGGGGAGTATTACTTTATAGAGTATAGTAGCTGTAGGTTCAGGACAACAGGAGCTTTCCCAGGCAGGACTGGAGGAGTGAGCCTGGAAGAGAGCAAGGAGGAGGAGGAGGAGGAAGAGGGTGGGGAGGGGCTGCAGGGGACAAGATGCTCTCGGGTCGCTGCCACACGCAGGAGCCCTCCTGCTCTGCCACGGGGAGGAGTGGAAGGATGCCCAGCAGCCACCACAGAGGGCCCAGAAGATCGGGGCTGTTTGGGGACACCGAGAGGGGACACCTGCGGGAGCCTGGCTGGGATCTGACCTGGCTGGGGCAGACCCAGCCTCGAGGGGCATCTCTCGCTCCCCCCACCAGCTCATCCAAGAAGGAAGGAGATGGGACACGCCAAGGAGTGGCCACAAGGACATTGCCACTCCTGGGTGCCACGCCACGACCTGGCATTGGCGCGTGGTCACAGCGGGTCCCCGCGGCTCGGGTGGAGAGGAGAGGTGGGGATTCCTCCTCTCATCCCTCCCCGGTGGAGGAAAGGACCAGCTCCAAATCTCCAAATCCTGCTCACCCCATCTCCAGGGAGAGGGTGGAAGGTGGTAGACAACAAGACCAACAAGAAGAATGTAGGTCACGTCATTGACTGTTAAATAGATAAACTCAGCACGGGCCTTGCAAAGGTCCTCTTGGCCTCATCCTTTTTTTTTTTTTTTTTTTTTTTTTTTTTTTTTGTTCTGTTATTTGTCCTTGCTTTTTCGGACTCAAATTTATTCCAAGCTGCCCCTCCCTGGAAGGCAGAGAGAGAAAAAGGGAAAGACAGATCTGCCACTGTACCTGGAGATATTGGTAAACAGAGACGTTGCCTTAGGACATTGAGACAAACTGACAACATGAATAACGTCCACTTGGAAACAAACAGACAAAAAAAAAAAAACAAAATAATCTATTTTTTTCCTTCTTCTTTTCTTTTCTTCAATAAAAAGAGAACTTGAAACCCGAGACCTTTCTTTTCTTTGGCTCTTGTCATTTCGAATGCCTTTCTGTGCCGCAGGACTGCGCAGCCGTGGGGTGAGGATGCCACCTGGTGAAGGTGGAAGGCAAGTTTCTCCAAGGAAAGTTTGGGATGGTGGGAATACACAACCCCTTCACCGCTGGCTTGCAGTGTTTTGCTTTGCTTTATTTGTTTTGCTTTTATTTTTGGGGATTTGGTTATTTTCCCCTCACTGGGTCTTCTCTGCCCTCGCTGCTGCCCAGAGCCAGCAGCAGGTTCGTGGTCCTACAGGAAGGAAGAGGTGGAGCTGATCAGGAGAGCAGGACATTCCTCCTCATAAAATGCAATCTTTTCGTTTCACTATGAATAAAAAAAACTTTTATTTTTTTTTTTTCATTTGACATCTCTCAAGGTTATTTACAAAAAAAACGAGGTGTCTACATTTCACCCGAAAAAGTGTTGTGCAATATTTTTATCATTAAAAAATGTACCAGTGACATTACACACAGACTTTATTTTTTTATTATTATTATTTTTGTCATTCCCAGCACTGTCTGTCTGATGTTTGGACCAGCTCTCCCAGTTTTGGAGGTGGATGGAGACAAACCTCTGGTTGTGAGTGGCCAGATTGTGCCAGACAGCAGCAAAGCTTGAACAGGGTCTGAATTATAACTGTGCTCAGGTCTCCTTTTAATTAAAAAATACCAAACCTCACATTTTTAGGGGAAAATGACCAATGGGTACAAGATGCAAAGCAATCCTGCCCCCAGCTGTGCTTCCCCCATGATGTTGCTTTATGTAACAAACCTCTGGGCCACCTGGGTGATCTCCAAGGACAATGGCATTTACCTTGCCATTAACCACAGGATATGAAGGATGGAAAGGAAAACTTAAATAAATCCAAATAGTTAAAAAATAGGGAAAGTGGTTGCTCCTAAAACTGTGATATTACTGTTCAGTTTTAGCTCATTCATGAAACAGAAAAGCACAAAGGCCTCCCTCAGATGCTGGGTTGTATGATATTGTAATTATTATAATTACACATTATGAATTTTAGCATACAGGTATCTTTCTACTGTGTTTTAATTATTTTCTCTCTTTTTTATTTTTTCTTCCCTTCCCTTCTCCTGCCCACCCAAGCCTGACCTCTTCACTCCAACCTTCCCCACTCACCCATTCACTGCAGCCGCCTTTGCAGGACATTAACGATGTTATGTAATTACAGAGATAAATGTTTGTTTAAGAACTGTTGATATTCGACTTTTTCTGCTCAGCTCCTCCGGTTAATCCTGTTTTCCCAAGTCCTGCCCTCCTTCCATGCCTTCCCCTCCTTCCTCTCCCTGTTCGTCAACACTTTTTTTTTTTTCCCTGTACAGTTTTCAGAGCACAAAGTGAATGTGTCTTATTTCTAATAAAAGAGGTGGAAACTCCAGCCCTGTCTGCTTTTTAAAAGTGCCCCTGCCTNTTTCTTCCCTTCCCTTCTCCTGCCCACCCAAGCCTGACCTCTTCACTCCAACCTTCCCCACTCACCCATTCACTGCAGCCGCCTTTGCAGGACATTAACGATGTTATGTAATTACAGAGATAAATGTTTGTTTAAGAACTGTTGATATTCGACTTTTTCTGCTCAGCTCCTCCGGTTAATCCTGTTTTCCCAAGTCCTGCCCTCCTTCCATGCCTTCCCCTCCTTCCTCTCCCTGTTCGTCAACACTTTTTTTTTTTCCCTGTACAGTTTTCAGAGCACAAAGTGAATGTGTCTTATTTCTAATAAAAGAGGTGGAAACTCCAGCCCTGTCTGCTTTTTAAAAGTGCCCCTGCCTGCATCCCATGTGTGCTTTGCATCACTCCTGGGGGCTGGGAAACCTCTCCTGGCCCCACAGCTGCCACCTGGGCTCTCTGCTCTGGAAGAGTCACGACACGGGGCTGAATTGACCCAAATTTCAGCTTTGTATCCTCTCCACACCTCTAAAAACACGTGTCCCTGTAAAGTACATTTGCAGGACGTGAGGAATCCCCTTTTCTGTGCAGTGCAGCTTGTTTTTATTTAGGTTTCTCAAACCCACAGCCTGATGCCTCCTTCCCGATATCATAGGATGTGAAGGGCTGAGATTGAACACAGCTCTGGCAGCATTTCTGCTACAGGACAGGGGTGTGGTGCTAAAGTCTCCAGCAGGGCCATGGTAATTCTGGTGCCACCCTGCCCACATCCCTGCAAAGCCAATCACAGAATTCCAGAATGGTTTGGGTTGGAAGGGACCTTAAAAATCATCTCATTCCAACCCCCTGCCACGGGCAGGGACACCTTCCACTATCCCAGGTGGCTCCAAGCCTCACCCAACCTGGCCTTGGACACTTCCAGGGATGGGGCAGCCACAGCTTCTCTGGGAAATCTGTGCCAGGGCCTCACCACCCTCACAGGGAAGAGTTTCTTCCTAACCTTTAATCTAAATCTACTCTGCTTCAGCCTAAAGCCATTCCCATGTCCAGTGCCTCAGTGCCTTTGTAAGAAGTACCTCTCCATTTTTTTTGTTGTTCCCCCATCATGTCCTGGAAGGCTCAACCTCACCTGGATTTCTCTGGCTCCTCCTGCATGACCAGACAGACTCTGAGCAGGAGCTCAGCTCAGTGCACAGGGATTTGAGGTTATCACTTGTAAAATGTGAAAAAAAATTTAATTGCACAACAAATTATTCACTTCCTTGGTGCTTATCCTCGAATGGCTGAAATCTTCCAGGAAAAAAAAAAAACAGAACAACAAAACCTGCATCCTTATCTCCCTGACTCTGCTCCATCACCTGTTAGATTTTAGGATTGTAGGCAGGACTACAGGAAGCCTAAATCTTGGGAAAATGGGCTCCAGGACTGCTGCTCTCCAGAGCCTTCATCCAAAGCCATCATAGCCCAGTAGGACCTCAGATGAAATTATTTATCTTGGTCTGGCTGAAATAATGTGGATGTCCTGAAAAATCTGGAATGACTGCAGACCCGTGGGGCTGCCTGGAGGCTCTTAGCCCAGTTCCCCCTTCCCTGAGCCATGGTCCAGCATTTCTTCAACGAGCAGCACTCGATGGTGAGTCCCAGGCCTTCATCCTTCCTATGGAGGTGTTCCTCACCCTACATCTGCCATTCCATGATCCTTCATGGACTTGGCAGTCCTGGGTTGAACTTGATTTTAAAAATCTTTTCCAACCTGAAGAATTGTGTAGCATTAGGGAAGTGAGATACCACCTGGCACTTCATGAGGTGATGGGCTGGGAGAGCAGGAGAACCCAAACCTTGGATCACTGGCTGAGAGCTGGCTCAGGAGGTCCTGCTGCTTCCCACCAAAGGAGGCTGGAAGGAGGGGGAACAACTTCTCACTGTGCTCCTGGGACTGTAAATGAAAGCACTGCCAGAGGTGGTGGGTGCAGGAGGTCAGTGTGGTTTTGGTTTGCACTGTGGTTATTGGTGGGGATGCAAGGGAGGGTCACTGGAGAGTTTAGCTTGGAAAGGGACTTCTGAGGTCCCCTTGGACTGTCCTGTGTCCCTGTGATCCTGCCTTGCAGCCATCCCAGGCTCTAGTCCTAAGGCAAAGAGAAAACACCTGGGGACACCTCGTTGCAGCATTCCAGTACTTAAGGGATGCTTATAAAAATGAGGGAGAAGGACTTGGACATGGGTAGATGGTGAAAGGACCAAGGGACTGGTTTTAAACAAAAAGAGGTGAAATTAAGATGAGATATTGGGAAGAAATTCTTCGCTGTGAGGGTGGTGAGGCCCTGGCACACCCAGAGAAGCTGTGGCTGCCCCATCCCTGGAAGTGTTCAAAGGTTGGATGGGGCTTGGAGCAACCTGGGATAGTGGAAGGTGTCCCGTGGCATGGGGGTGGAATGAGGTGATCCCAAAGGTCCCTTTTAACCCAACCCATACCCTAACTCTTAAGCCACCATCATCTCACATGGATGAAGCACAGCAATGCTGTGGAGGTGGATAAATTGTACATTGCACATGCAAGAATTTGTATGTCTTGGTTGCTAAAGTGGGAAAACACGGCTGTGCTGGAAAATTGTGAAGAGTCTGAAAATGGAAGAAAATTCAAAGTCTGGATTCACTCGACTCCTTAACCAAACCAGCAGTAATTTGGTCCAAAACGCAGAGGAGGCAAAGCCTGAGCCAAGAACTCCTCCAGGAAAACCACAGAGGAGCAGAGTTAGTAAAAACAAAAGGAAATGGAAAATGGATCACAGTGAGCATCGATGCACATGAGCTCTGTGGAACACTGATCAAAGCGTGAGTAACAGGCAGCTTTTCCACAGCTCATTTATCAGGGAACAGAGAAACTCGTGGGTACAAGGAGTTTCATTCATACATTTCCATTTGGTGCAATTTGACTCTGAGCCAACCACTTTGGCCCATGAACAGGACAGCCTAAGTGGGCCTTCTGTGAACTACCATGGAAGTGATCCCTGGAGCTGGGACACCTGTCAAGGGTTGCTCCTCAAGGCAGAGAGACCTTTTCCCAATCTTTGGATGAGTCCCATTTGAGTTGTCCCTGAATTCCAACTGGACTGTGTGCCAGGAGAGTCTCCCCTGGAGCAGGGACAGCCCTCAACACTTGAGATTCCTTAACTGAGAGATCCTTCCTTGGCCAAGGTGGAGAGATCTTTACTCGTGGCAGATCCTCGGTGAGTTGCTGGTATCAAGCTGAATTAATAATAATGTAATATTGCCAACCTGTGTACTCGGTATAAACTATTATGAACTTTGTGTGGATAATTTCATTAGACATAAGCCATTGCCCAAATCTGAGACTAAGACTGGACCTAACTGCACCTTGGCTCTGTCAGGAATTTAGACACCAAGGGGGGCCACTCTGAAATTTGGGACCCAATGGGAAGATCTCCTTTACCCTTTTGTCTCTCACATCTCTCTGTAAATCTTTCTAGTGTGATTCCAACTCAATTTTCCTTTACACATTTCTTCCATATATTAAATAACAGTGAACCTTACTTTTACAACATCACATTAACCCCACTTTTGCTGATACATTTTACAGTGATCTAAATCACCCCTTCACTACAGCTGCCCACGTAGGAAAAGGCCCATGTGGAGCAAGACAACATTCCAGGGAGATTTAGGACCAGCACAGGAGGTTTTTCTCTCCAGTCTCTCTCTTTTGTGACTTGGGCTCTCTACACTCCTGTCTGTGTCCAGGATGAATCAGGGCCTGAGGTGAATATCTCTTCCTGAGCTCATGCTGGGACAAGATCAAAACAGAGAAATAAAGAAAGAAGACTGTTGGTTTTTTTTTCCCTTCATAGTGTCCCCAAACCACTCGTAGCAAGAAGAAGTCACAGTCCTCAAGGGATCCCTGTGGAAGGCATCTCCAGGTGCTTCTTCACCGAGATCTATTTTCAATCATTTTCCAGAAAAGTCCCAGGGCAGTGATGTGGGCCTTGCTTATCTCCTGTGTCCCAGAAAGCACAAACAAAAAAAGAGATTTGGCACATTAGGAAGGAATGACATGGCTTCTGAAGAGGCCATCAGCCACCACCGTGGCCAGAGGAGCTGTGGCAACTTAGCAGATAAAGTCCCGAGAGCACACTCCTGAATAAAGTCCCCACCATCCAGCTGCTTCACAGATGTTTGTTTCTGTGAAAAGCCACATTTCTTGGCTCCTGAGGAGGTTGTGAAAGTCCTTTCAACTTCTAAACCGGGAAAGAAAGGACAGATGTTGGATTTTGGAGGAAAGGAGAGGTCCAGATTGTCATCTTTGGATGGTCAGGGAGACCTTCCAGTGCCTAAAGGGGCTCCAAAAGGGCTGGAGACGGACTTTGAACAAGGGTCTGGAATGACAGGACATGGGGGAACGGTTTTAAAGGGCAGAGCTAGATGGGATACCAGGAAGAAATTCCTCCCTGTGAGGACAGTGAGGCCCCGTTGTTTTGATGGTTTCTGGATTTTTGTGGGTTTGTTAGGTTTTGTTCCTAGAAGAGACATTGCCCTCTCAAGGAGGGATTTTGTAAACAATCTCTGAGCTGTGTCCAGCTCTCAAGGACACACATCTGGTGTTTTTCTCTCTTTTATCTCTCTCTAACCAACAGGGGCAAGAACAACTAGTCTTAGTCACCAGCACATTGCTTTAGTATAATAAGAAGCATTCTTGTAAAGACACAGAGCATTCTTGCAAACAGCAAGACATCCTTATACTAAAACACTAATTAAAAAAAAAATAAAAACAAATATATTAAGATTATACCAAGCTACATGGCTGAGGCAAAAGACTCAGCCTGAACATGAAGCCATCATAAATAAACTATCTTCAACCTTCTAATATATAAAATCAAAATCTTTAGACACTCAAAAAACCTAGTACAAAAAACAACAACAAATAATACTGTAACTCAAATCCACGAGGAAACAAACAGCCACAACAAGGCCCTGGCACAGGTTATGCACAGAATTTGTGGCTGCCCCATCCCTGGAAGTGTCCAAGGCCAGGTTGAACCTGGGATAGTGGAAGGTGTCCCTGCCCATGGAAAGGGGTTGGAAGGAGATGATTTTTGAGGTCCTTTTGAATGCAAACCATTCCATGATTCAGTGATGATTTATGATTTATGCAGTACACAGCAGGATGGAGGCTGCTATTTTTTTTTCTCCTCTCTAATGGAAAATGTGAGCTTCAAAGGCACAGAAATTCGAAATTAAAATACAACATTTCGCAGCAGCACTTTGACAAGTGACCTCTGCAAAGGTGTGGCAACGACCAAAGAAAATTATGCAAATATTAGGAATGATTTGAAAGCAGGAGAGAAAGAAGGAGGCAAATTCTGCAGGAAGTAAGGGAAGTGCAGGGGAGTTTCTGTTCAGGAGAAATAAGTAAATGAAAAGAGAAGTTGTGCTCTCCTGCTCTGTGTGGGTTGAGGGTTTTCAGGGGATGGACAATCAAAGAGTTGCTTAATGGATACCAGGAGTTTCTTGGCTTTGATCAATTGTCTGAAATAATTGGCAGCTTTTTCACATCATCTCATGTGTGTACCCATTATTAATATTGTAACTCAAGCTTTGAGGCTTCGGCCATCCCAGGCTTCCATCACTCGTGGGTGTTTTCCATTTCCATGGGGAATAAGAGGCCATGTCCTCTTCAAAGGGCTGGCAACCTGCTGGAAACACAGGAGCACAGAGGAAAGGCAGAGGAGCTTGGGTTGAACACAGAAAATTCAGCCTTGGAGGGAAGGACTAAATGCTGCCATCTGCTTCCTCCACAGAAATCCCTTCAGGCCAAGCCCTGCTACCACTTGAGGTGTAAAATCCTCTCAGCCACTTTTGCTGAATTTTCCTGGAAGAGGATGAAGGCAAGGAAGGAATTGCTGGGTCTCAGCTGCTGCCCATGGATTAAATTCCCTTCTGACCTAAGGTCAGAGAATTAGAGAATCAAAAATGGCCTGAGCTGGAAGAGACCTCAAAGATCATCTAACTCCAACCCCCCTGCCCTGGACAGGGATTCCTGAGATGGGGAAGGGTTGGATTTCAGGGCTGGCACCTATTGTCAGTTATCAAAATGGAGTGATTTAAGATTGGCCTCGTTGGTGCTCTCACTGCAAATCAGCTTGGGGTACAAAGGCTCATCCCTGTTAAATGTCAGACAAAGCTTTGGGCCCATGGTAAGAATTAGTAAAAACAAAAGGAAATGGAAAATGGATCGCACAGCACAGATAGTCAAGGAGTTCTTGTCCTTGGTATTTAATTATCTTCATTAAATAAAGCAGCTAATTTCCCTGAGATGAGATCTGCGATCAGAATATTTTGTCTATTTTCAGCAAAACATCTCATTGTGGTGTTAGTGGAGAAAATGGGAATTTGTGTGTGTAATGGATAAAGAAAAAGTGCCGGGGGGTTAAGAAGCTATGATAGGAGTAGGACACAAGCCAAGAAAAATGTTCTTCTGTTAAGTTGAAGATTTATTTGATATTTTTATTTTTTATTCAAAGCCTTGGAATAAAAAAAAAATAAAAGTTGCTTGCCAATAAAAGATTTGGAGGCAAAACTTTGAAGGACATGGTCAATACAGAGAAGGATTGAGACATCATCCAGGGAGAAGCAGATTCCTGGTGAGAGCAGGGAGAGGAACAGTTCAGCATTCCACAGAACCAAGTGCACAGCCATGGAGCTGCTGCTGTAGCCTGAGAGGCTCAACAGATGGGAACAACAAGGGAGAGAAGCTTGGATGCATCCAGGGCAATCCCCAGCCACGGAAAAATAAAATGTCAAGCTTGGGGTGTACCAGGAAAGGCCTTTCCAGTGGCAGCAAAGGAGAGGAGATGATATTTTGCAAGAACATGGTGAAATTCGTTTGGAACACTGAGTGTGTCCAGGAACTGAGGGGTCCTGGGGTTGCCTAAAGTCCTGATGTCTCCTTGATGGTGAGACCAGCACAACTATGGAGAGAAAAGAGGCATTCCAACTGGGAAGGAATATTTGGAACTGAGAGCCCGTGGTCAAACTTAGAGTCTGGCTCCTTTAGTAATTTAAAAGCACACCAAGATGTTCATGGCTGAATCCTTTAACCTGAAGGATGTCTCTGATTATAAAGACAGAAATTAAAAAAAAATCAAGATTGGCAGTTAGGATGTGATTCCTAACTGGAAGTGTGGTAATCCTGACCTGAGGGAGAGCTGGGGAGACAAAAACATGGTTGGCTCAAGAGAAAATTTGGAGAATTTGTTGGTTCAACAAAAGGGTGGTAGAGACAGCCACACTCAGTGGGCTGATGGTGTTCCTCCTGTCCCACATCTATGTTCCCAAGTCTGGAAATCAGTGGGGTGGAGCACGTATTCCCAACAGGAATATACAGACATGGACAGCCTGGAGAGCAGAGCCTTTCCCAGCACCCTATCAGCACACACGGCACTCACAGAACCATGGGCAGCATGGATGGCTCCATCCTCTTCTCCACAGCCAACCAGAATTGAAACAGCAGGAATAGTCACACCCAAAATGTGTCTCTCCAGCAGCTGGGCTTGGTCTATCCAGCAGTTGCCCCCAGTTTGGCATCAGGAGCTCCTGAGGCTGGTGGCCCCAGTCTAGCAGGTGGCCCCAGATCTCCCACCCTGCTCCCAGCCAGCCTGATTTGCAGCAAAGTGCATTAACACAGGCTCAAGATAGAAATTATAACACAAATCAGCACTGAAAATCATTAGGAATGACTTCCCACAAAGGGGCAGGACACTGTGGGATCACGGGCAGGGCTGGACCATGGCAACCCTGACCTGGGAGATGTGAATGGCTTTTGTTATTGATATCCATTGCTGTTAATGCAGGATTTCTTAAAGTTTCTATGTCCAAAAGAGGAAAATTCACCCAAAAGACATCTTTAGAACCAGTGGGTCCAGCCTAGACTCAGGAGTGGGTTTCTTCTGGGGAATCCTTTGAGTGCCATAAACCACAAAAGCTGGCAGCAAGAAGGAATCCTGGGCAAAAATACATGGAAAGAAAATCTTCCCTGAAGATAGGGCTGCCTTTAAAGGTAGAAGAGCATGACTGCTCTGTAACTTCCCCTTTCTTGGTGTTGATTGCTGGAAACTTTTCTAGGAATTCTGGGGTGTTAAGGACTGGTGTTAATTACTCAAAATATCAACCTGTGCATACCAAACGAAGCTGTTGCCACTGGCCTGTGGAAAGCCAGTGATTGTCAGAGGTTGTTTGGCAAGGGAGGGACCTTCTGTTCAAATAACTGAGCCTCTGTGTCCCCTGCAGAGAATCCAGAGGAGAAGACCCAAATTCATGTTCCTTTTCTGCCTATCTGAATCCCTAATCCTGGAGCAGCACCGTGTAGTGAGAGGGTCAAATTTCAGTCCCCAGGTTGGAATTACCACCCTGCCACTTAGAAACCACATCCAAACTTCCACCCTGAATTTCTGGCTTTATAATCAAGGGCTTTTACACCATCAGCATCCTTCAGGTTAAGAATTCTTCTTTTCTTTTGCGGTTGCCTCCCTCCCTCCCTCTCTCCCTTCAAAATCTGTCACTGGGAACAGAAGGGATCAGAATATCTTATTTTAACCTGGCAATGAATTAAGCATAATTCTAATTCTGCTGAAAAAACAGACTTCTTGATCTTTCAAAGCTTTCAGAGACATCTTTCCTTTGGGAGAGCATGATTTTTTTTTCCCTTTGGTCATTCAGGAATCTTCCAGCAGGAGACAGGAAATAACCCAGGACCTTCATAATTCCATTTGATTCCCATCCTGGATATGGGCAGGCTCGTAGCAGACTTGCCCTGTTCAGGTACTCACAGACCCTTTCAAAAGTGAGCATGGGATGTAAGTGGTGTCATTGCCTTGTCTTTCCAAGAAGAGCTTGAAGAAGGAAATCAGGGAACACCAGAGAGGAAAAGAAGGAGGGAACTTTCCTCTCCCAGGCTTGACTAATTATAAAACTTCTTAGAAAGGCTCCTACTGAGCAGGTGAGGGGCTGGGGTGAAACAGCAACTTAATCCACGGGGGTGAGCTCCATCAATGATCCAATTATTTAGGATTTGATGTCTTTTGCGTCTCCGAGTCCGGCAATTCCCAGCCCTGTGTGTGGAGATGGACAGCATTTCTCACCAGTGGATTTGGGCCGGGGGGAGGCACTGCCGAAGCCTGCCTTGATTTACAAACGAAACCATTAGCATATAAATTGGTACCGGAGGTTTCCCCGCCTTGGGTGGAGCAGCGGGGCTGAGACTGTGGGGAAGAGGCAAATTAAAGTCTCCGCTCCTACGGCTCACTTTGGAGTGTCAGCAAGAGAAAATGAAAGTCGTTTGTCGTGTCGGCTTTATTTATCTTTGATTATTTTTCTCTTGCTGCTGCTTTAATGTCTCCCTCCTCTCTTTTCCTGTCACCCTTTCTCTCCCTTGCTCCCGGACGGGTTCTTGCACACACAGCCAGCACTGCAGACCCTGGTTATTTCTCACTTGGCAGAACCAGTCCACATCTTCCTTCTCCTTTTTCCTGGATGTTTTGTCTTTTTGTCCCATCCCCTTTTATCCTTTTTTCCTTGACTGCAATTCTTTTCCACCGTGTCTTTTATTTGCTTTCCTGCTGCACCTCTCATTCCTTCTTCCTCTTTCTTTTCTCTTTCTCATGAGAAAACAACAAAACCTCCAGTAGCAGCAGGGGTTGTTGGTTTTCCTGTGCTGTTCCAGTCATACTCCTCTGTCTGTGCTTGGAAATGACTCTAAAAATGCCCATCCCGTTCTCACTCTCCCCTGAAACAAACTATTCTAATGCTGCTTTCCTTGACCCTGAAAGTAGGATGAGAAAAATCCTCTCTACCAGCAATTTTTTGAGTAGAAAAACGGATTCCTGAACAAGTGGAGGGCTGGTCTAACCTATCTGCCTTTTCATCCATTGCAAGCCTCTGTCCCACTTTATCTCCATCATTTCCAGGGATTCTGCGCAGCAGATCTCTCTCTCTGTTTTCCGGACATTTGAGCACTAACGTGGGAAGAGGATCATTTTCTCACCTATTTTCATCCTTCCTGGGGCCTTTATCTCAGCCTTCCCTTAAGTACTTCCCACCCTAATATCCAGTTCCCTGAATTAACCAGCAGCTGATACCACCACCCTCTGCAATACCTGATTTAAAGCCATCTTTTGCACATTGGCAAGACTATTGGTAAAGATGCTTTTCCCTTGCTTTATTAAATGGGTCCAGCTCCCCATATCTAGTCCTGGATCCACACAAGTGGTTCCTGCTTGGATTTTATAAACAAAAGCCCCTTTTTTTAGGAATCAGATTAACAAAAATAGCACAAAGAAGCTCTTGACTGAAGTGACCCCAAAATCTAATAAAAAATCTGGTTTTCTAATTCACTAAAGGGTACAGACAATAAAAATATCCCAGGGCTTGCTCAAATCTCTGTTCTGGTTCAATCAAAAGGATGTCATTTAAGTTGTCCTTTAAGAAATTCCAGATACAGAGGTTCATGCACTTAAGCCCCCAGGCAGGCTTGGGTTTTCCAAGAGGAGTTTGGCTGTTGGCCTCCATCCACTGCTCTGGAAGCTGTGCCTGGCTCCAGGAGTTTTATTTCTCTGCACATTGATCAAAGATGAACTTTCACACATTCCTGTTTCGTCACTGTGGGCAGCAGAGCAGGGAAGATGCCTCCAGGCTGGCTTATGGGCCATGAGAGCATCTTCCTTCTCTCCCAGTTCCCTTTAGAGGGAGGTGATTTAAAAAGAAAAATGGTTTTAATAAAGAGCCGGGTGATATCTCAGCCCTGGAGTAGTGGTACATTTGTCTGCACACGTTATGGGTTTAATTTGGTCCATGCAAAACCCAGAGGAAGCCAATTTTAAAAGTCATAGAACGGTTTGGGTTGGAAGGGACCTTAAAGAGTTTCTTATTCCAACACCTTCCACTAGACCAGGTTGCTCCAAGCCCTGTCCAACCTGGCCTTGGACTCTTCCAGGGATGGGGCTGTGGATGAGAATGGATGAATTAAAGAGGGTGGAATGGGAAGGTGCTGCAGGGAAACAAGGAATGAAACTGCCCCTACAATGCTCAATTACAGCTGCCCTTGATGGGCATCACATTCCCAACAGCTTTAAACAGGACTTTTTGCCTTACCAGGCAGGGTTTCTTCCTGTACTTTCACATGTAAACCAGACAAATGAATCAGTCTCTCCTCTCATTAAGTTTTCACCTATGAAGTCCCTGGTATAATTACTCACACTGCAATAAACCACCTCAGCCCCACCAGCCAAGCTGGAAACATTGATGTGAAAGGAAAACCGACAGGAATGTTTCCTCTGAGTATTCCAAGGCAGGCGGGTTGTAAATACAAACACAAGCAGCATTTTCCAGAGCAATGGAAAACCTCTTGCTTGATTGAAATCAGAGCCCAGGCGGTGGGACAGGATTCTGGGCTGGCACAGAGGTTGGTTGAGCAGGAAAGTTTCGGAAAACTTTCACTTTTGTGGTGGTTCTGTAATCTCAGACTCAAGATTTTAAGCAGAACACTTAATGGGATTGGACACAGACACCTCAGCTGGTGACTCCAAACTTCTGTGGTAGTCCACAGAGAGCTAGAAAACCTCAGCAATGGACTTTAGAACATCTTAACACAGACACCCAAAATAAATTATTTAAATGATTATCACATGCTCCCTTTTCTCTTTACGCACCCAACAAGGGGTGACCAGGTTGTAGGGAGACAAACTGCAATTCCATAAATTTGGATTAAATTAGTCCAATCCTGCTTTCTAATTTCCCCGTGATCAGCTCTCTTTGTGCTTTTCATTAACTGGCTATTGATCAGGTTGGTTCAGAAGACTGCAAATCACTGAGGAATCAAAGAACGGTTTGATTTGGAAGGGACCTTAAAGATCATCACATTCCAAACTCCTCCCAAGGGACACCTCCCACTAGACCAGGTTGCTCAGGGCCCCTAAACAATCTTGAAGGTTCCTCCCAACCCAAAACACTCCATAATTCTATGAAACCCATATTTTCCAGGGATGCTTTCCAACAAAACAAGGGAATTTCATCTGGCTCTGACACTTCCAGAGGGATCAGCCAGGACTGTATTTTCCCACTTAAATCTCATGCCAGGGAGCAATCCACTGATGAGATTCTGGTATCTCTGGAGTGAAAAGTGTGACCTGTGCTTGGTTTGGTTTCCTCTTTGGACAATCCAAGCTCTGGATTTTTGGATGTGTAGATCCAGGATGCCTTGGGTGGAGTTCCAGGGAAGTGGTGGAGTCACCACCCATGGAAGTGTTGGAAAAACAAGTAGATGTGGCACTTTGTGATATGGGTTAGTGGGTATGGGGATATTCAACCAAAGGTTGGACTTGATGATCCTGGAGCTCTTTTCCAACCTAAGTGATCCTAAGGTTCAATGTTTCTGTAGCAGATGTGTTGTTCCACATCTTTCCTATGATACTTGTGGAAATCTGTTGGAATCCAGGGCCCAGAGAATGTTTCTCTGCCTGTCCCGAGGAGCCCTGACTCTCAAAGGAACACTGCTTTTAACTTACATCCCTGGAGAAAGTTACCAAGGTTTTGGGATGAGTTAGAATCCACAGATGTGTGAATTAAATAGTGGTATGTAGTAATGTAGCTTATCACAGGGTGAGAAATTTAGGGTTTTAAAATGTCAGTATGAGAGTGGATAGGAGACAAGATGGAGGATTTTGGGCGTTGTCTCATCTTCTTGTTCTTCTTCTGCTCCATTTTCTGCAGTGTTGGTGGCACAAAGTTATTGGTTAGAGAAAGCCACAGTGTAGGAACTACGTGAATAGATTAATAAGAATTATTGGTAGAAAAGTAGAAACAAAGTGCATTTTAGAAGTTAATTGGGTAAAATAGCTTTAAAAGACCGTGAGTCTGTGTGTCTGGGCTCCATTTTGTGCCTTGCTTCCTGGTGTGCTAAGTCTGGTGCACAAGCCTGCTGATAAGAGAAAAATAAACAAAAGACCCAAGACAGAGAAACCAAGAGTCCTGTTCATTTTTCATCCCTGGCACAGAAGTCACAAGGGGAACTCCCCTCACAGGGCCCATGGTGGGGGTTCCACGCTTTTGTGGGTTCCACCAGAAACCCGACAAACTGGTGCCCTGTGTGACCTCGACAAACTGGCCACATCTGTGATCTGGTGCCCAGCTTCCAGTGCTAGGCTGAAGAAGGAAGATCCTGCGAGAGACTCCCTGATGAGAACCAGAAGCAAGCCAAGAAGAATTCCTCCAGAGGTGATTTTCCTGGAGCTCTTTTCCAACCTAAGTGATCGTAAGGTTCAATGTTTCTGTAGCAGATGTGTTGCTTATATCTTTCCCATGATACTTGTGGAAATCTAACTGGGAATCTCGTCTTTCAGGTCATGAACACTGGGCTCTATCTACACAAAATTGCATTTTATGCCCTCTTCAGGGATAAATGGTGCCTTAAATCAGCAGGAATTTCTTCTGTCAGCTCTCGATCCCTATTTCAAGGTATGAAGATGTGTCCTTTCAGTGCTGCAGATTAATGTTAGATCAGGCAGAAGGAAAAAGTTGTTTATTCATCCTGCAGGTCCCACCCCAGTGCACCAGGATAGGATTTCTTCCTAAGCTGTGCTTTGAAATCTTGTCAAGCCCCATGTGGCATTGGAGTGAATCTTCTCCATGAAGAGACAGCGAGGAACACTTCAGTTGCCAGTACAGATGGTGGTTAAACACCAGCTCCTCCTGTTCCCTGCCAATTGTCACCTTAGCAAAACGCTCCTGTGCCATCCCTGGAACTTAGCACTCCCTTCCTGATCCCCTTTTCCCAGCTGCCCATCATCCCCCAAAAAAATTGCAGTAGCACATCAAGATTCAGGAGAAAATATCCTCATTTTCTGAATTCCAGGGTAGAGATTCTTAATAAAAAATCAATCTGACAAAATCTTTTAGGTTTTTTTCTCCCTCTCATTCTCTTTTCTTTGTTTGTTTTGTTTTTGTCTTTGTTTTTTCAATCCCTTTGTCCTACCAGAGTCCTGGTTTTTTCTGGATGAATTAAGATTTACCAGCTCATTCTCCAGCATTTTATTTTTGGGTTACACAAGAGAGAAGATTATTTTAACATGTACTTACCAGCAAAGAACTCTTCAAGAAAGAGCATTAAAAGAAATTCCCCTAAATACTAAAAAAAAGTTCAATGTGTGTGTAATTTAAAGAAAAATGTTCTTTAAAAAATGTTGTATAGAGTGACGGGGGGACAGCATAAAATACAACAAGCTCTGGTGGCTTTCATGTTGCAAAAACTGATTTTATTATCTATTATGT
>VXAX01006427.1:0-63727 GCA_013399835.1 Leptocoma aspasia
GCATGGACCACGGCAATAAAGGATGTTGGTGTTTAAACTTCTGGGAGGTGGGAAAGTTTGCTTCCAAGTTGCTGCTTATTGCAACAACTGCTGGCAAAAGGCAAATTTCTGTCTGGATCAGAATGCCTGGGTGCCAAACGTTGGGATGATGATTCCTGGAGCCTGAGGGGCTGGGATTCCCTTGGCCATTAGGAAGCAACAAACTGACAGAGTTACAGGGAGTAGGCTCAAAACCACATCCACATGAACAGAAAAGCCCTGAGAACTCTTCCTTGCTGCTCAACCCTGTGCTTCCTTAATTTTAACCTTTAAAAAAAGCAAATTTGAAAGATTCCTCAAACCTTACTCCATAATTGCCTGTGGATGTATCATTTTCTTCTGGCTTGCCTCTCCTCCACCCATTTTTTTCTTAAATCTTTTGAAGCCCCATACTTTGAGTCACTAAGAGATGAAGAATAAAATTATTTCAGAGAGAATAGAGAGCAAGGTGATAAAAAGGGTGGGCTGCATGTTCATGGGCCCATGGAAACATGTGAAGTGAGTCACAGTTCATGAAACTGAGTGATCATAAAGGGATGAGATACAATGAAGAGGAGGAAAGTCAGTTAAAAATGTTAGTGTGTTAACTGAAATCTGTTAAAAAGCTATTTTAAAGTAATTAACAATGACTACAAAGCCAGTAACTCTGTATAATGCTGTAACTTCTGAAAAATTTTCCCTTACATGAGTACAGTCATTATATGATCATGATCTAGTAAGAAAATCACCACCAGCAGAATTCCCAGAGGAGCATAAAATCACTGCCAGCTAACAGCATGCAGGTTGCTCCTGGCAAAAGTATAAATTGGATGCAGAGAATAGAATTATTACAGATTCACCTTTCAAAAAGTTCACGGTGATCCCTTATATTTTCTCAATTTCTATGTATTGAATGTTTGCTGCTGCTCTTTAATACACTCTGCTTTGGGGTTTTTGAGCAATTTCCAGAGCTCAGTTATATTTACAGTCTACATTTACACAGCTCTGGGGGACTAAACTCAGGCATTAATCAGTTTTAATCTTTGAAACCTTCTCCTTCAGGAATTTTGACTAATGTGTTTTATGCAAACTGTTCCTTGCTTAACCAGCTTCAGATGTTAACTTCTTTTTTTTTTATAGAGATGGACTTCAGGAACATCCACTGAAAGGACAACATTTCCCACTTTTCTCTGTAAGGACGTGGAGTCTGCTGAGGAAGGAGCCAAGGATGGCAGAATTAAGGTGATTTCTTTTGCACTTGTTCCATGAGAGTCTGAGGCAGAGCATCCCTCCTTCCATGCAGCTCACCAGGCAGACAACAAATCAAGTTATGTCCCTTAGACCTGAACACAGAAAAGCACAGAGAGCACATGGAGCAGGCAAAAATGGAGCTTTGACATTTCTGCCTCCCAAAGAGAATGATGTAAAACTTCCAAAACAGCCAGACAAAAGACATGGAAGCAGCAATTACAATTAATGCTAGGCTCGCTCCATCCATCCATCCATCCATCCATCCATCCATCCATCCATCCATCCATCATCCATCCATCCATCCATCCATCCATCCATCCATCCATCCATCCATCCATCCATCCATCCACTTTCTGTCCTGACTTTACTTCCCATTGGCATAAGTAGTAAAGTCCATTTCTGCAACAGGAAAAAATTATAGAAAATAGGGGGACAAAGATGAAGTCTTATATTTGGCTCAAATCCATCAAAATGCTTAATGAGACTATTTTTATGTTCTTTGACTCCCCCATCCTTACAATGAGCTGCCTAATAAAGCACCTGGGATCAGCTCCCAGGCACAATCTGTACTCAGGTTTTATCCAGATTGATGTGTTTACTCAGCACACTGAACTAATTAGAACTTAACCTGCCTAATTTCTTCTTCAGAAACAAACCTGACTTCTTGCAAGGCATTTTAGAGCCTACGAAAAGATTTTCACTCTTTTAGTTGCTTAAAAAAGCACCTGTCCTAAGTAAATGATGTTCCTCTGTGATATATAATGAATGCAGCGGTGTTCACTGTAATTAATAAACCATCCAGGTCTAATGACTGAATGTTGCTGAAATGAATTATTTTCTAATTTCAAATTCTTAAAATACAGGCTGTCTTATAGAGATTTTAGCATACATCAGTATATTTAAATATCAGAGCAAGTCCTGTTACAACTGCCTTTCCATCTGTCATGGTTTCTACTGAAAGGTAGAATATTAATAAATGACAAACCAACTCAAAAACGTTTCTAAAACACACAGACTCTCTCAAAAGGGCATTATCAAGATTTATTTAGAGATTCAGTGACAAGACAAAGCAGCAACTCACTGTGTTTCCTAAGCACTGAGTTTTATTTCCCCCAGGGATGCTTGGGAATGCCTTCAGTGTTCCAGGCCTGTAACAACCCCAGGATATTTTGCATTTCCACCCTGCATGGGCAGTACTTTGTGGGCTGCCAATAACAGCTTTAGGGACTCAAACTCCAAAAGTTTTTTGGTCACTGCTGTGCCCCAGGCTCAGTGGCACCCAGCTACAGCACACCTATTGCCCAAATCCTACATTCTGCAGCAAATTTACTGTGCTAATAAAGGAACATGCAAAGAAACACCAGGAAAAGATAAGCTGAGGTTCTTAATCCCAAAGTCCATTAGTGTTCCCATCTAAAGATATGCATCAACATCTCCATAAACTGTTGCAGCTGGGCATCAGATGCTGAGCATTCAAAAATGCTCCAATACCCCCCACACCCATATTTCATTTTCTTAAACTGATAGAGAAGTGCATTCAAGGCAGCATCTATGATTTTTATCCCAAAGGATTGTGCATTTTTTTATTCCAAGGAATTTTACATGAGAATTTTCATTTTTCATCTGTAGCTTTGTAGAGCTGACATTCTGGAGATGTTTGCAAAATAGCTACTTGAAAGGCACTCAAAACTCACACTGTCATATGCTTTCCGACATTAACCTCATTTAAATGGAAAAAAAATCCATTTCAACTTCAAAAAAGTTGTTTCATGCAGGAAATATGCAGGGTTTGGGAATATTTTCTGCCTCACAAGGCTTAATAACAGACTCCCAAAGAAATATAGGGAGAGCTTGAGCCATTCTTCATTCCTTTTGGAAAGTTTCCCTCATATGCACTGATTTAGAAGGTGAGTCACAGCTAAACTCCCTAGCAGAGCTAAATTTCCTTGTGATTTCTCCCACCTGAAAAAGATGTGTCTGTCCACGTGCATGAGCCCTTTCCAAACATCTTTGTCTTACCTGGCCTGCTCCCTCCTGCAGGCAAGGGATTAAATCCTTCCACAGGGGACTCAGTGGTGCTCAGACACATTTCTGTGCCTCACACACATCCCACCCCACCAGAAGTTATTCTGCTTTTATTCTGAGCATGGGCACCAACATTTTATATTTTTAATACATATTTTTAATTTTATTTTGTATAAAATATAGTTATGTATATTTTATTATATATTTATATTATTATTACATATTTTATTCTGACTGGGCGCCAATACCTGCTGCTAAAACTCACCCATCTTGGTGCCAAGATGTTTGACAGCTTTTGGTGCTGTTTTCCCTTGGAGTTTTCAGACGTGGTGCAGCCAAGTTTCAGAGCATTTGCTAAATTGAGCACTTACTCCCATTTCAGGCCCCTCTCCCTGCTCATCTTCAATAGTTTTCTACTGTGGTGTTGCAAATCTTCTGAGTCCTTTATTCACAGCTCCACAGAACAACAGAACAGATATTGACAGAAATCTCTACTGCAGACATACGTGTTTTCCACTTTGCTAAATGCAAAAAAGCAGCATTTTAGATCTGCAGAGCTGAAGTGGTGCTTTAGCTATTGATTTCTATCCAAAACACTCCCCTGGATTTCTCAGCACAGCACAATCTTCCCAAACAACACATAATTACATGTTGCAAACAACACCCCTCCAGTGTGGCTCCGAATAAAATCTGGTTGTGTGAGAAATCCCATACAAAATCCTATCACTGTATTAAAAAAAAATAAAATAGATAATTTCACACACAGCCATCTTTTTTCTAAGCATTCCCATATTTCTTCAAATTGGTTGTATTTGCCCATTCCTTGGAAAAGTACATGAAGGGATGCAGCAAATGCATGGCCTAATTTGATTTCTTGTTTTAGACCAGAGAAATGCTACAGATTTCAGTGGAGTTGTTTTTAATGAATGTCACTATAGGAAGAATGAAGTAGGCCAAGTACAGGTATGTTTTATTAAAGCCTCTGAGCTCCTAGGCACACAGCAGTATTAATAGCAGTGTAAAATGATCTGTGAGATTAATCTGCAAAAGAAAATTTGAAGAAAATATATGAGAAATGTACAACTGAGTCCACACACTACAAACAGTCATGATTCTCGAGCTGAAAAGTTAAGGATGTTTCAAGAGCTTGTTTTTAGGGAATGGCATCATAACTTCATAAATAACCAAGAGAATATATACTACTGCTGTACTTTTTATTCTCAATAAGTGTAATGACAAAACTAAACAACAGGAGGCCAGAAGTAAAGTAACAGACATCAGGAAACTGCTTAAAATCCTTAAATTTTCAGAAACTGGATTTGCACTGCTGGATAAAACTCAGTACTGCTTAGGGGTAAAGGAAATAAAAAATAATTGACTTGTTTAGGGGACAAGGGTACATCTTTTAGCTGGATCACTTAAGAATGTCCATGGCAGGGCAGATTTGAAATAAACTGGTAGATGGGCCTTGATGAGCAAGGGCACAGCAAAAATGTGCTTTACCTGCTCCTTGCAGAGACTCTGCCTTTAAAAATATGACCCAAACTACTCTCAAAGTGCAAAGTTATTGTAGCAGTTCAAGACAGAACAGAAAAAAGATGATTAAGAGTACGTTGGCACTACAGAAGGGTAAAAAACCCACAAACTGCAGGAACATTATTTTGACTGTACTGCCACAAGTTCACTGGCTTTCTGCTGTCAAAAAGTGTTGTAATGATTTCATTTTGCTTTATCCTTGTCTCATTAAAATGAATACTGAAAAGACTCACTGCCTAAACTCCTCTGGATCTTGGCCACTTATCTCTATTGTTGCTACCCACTAAATGTACAAATTCATTACCACCTTTTCAGCAATCAATAACAGAATCATCACAGAATCATGGAATGGTTTGGCTTGTAAGGAAACTTAAAGCTCATCCAGTGCCATCCCCTGCCATGGGGACACCTTCCACTGTCCCAGGGTGCTCCAAGCTCTGTCCAGCCTGGCCTTGGGCACTGCCAGGGGCAGCCACAGCTTCTTTGGGCACCCTGTGCCAGGGCCTGCCACCCTCACAGCCAGGAATTCCTTCCCAATATCCCATCCATCCCTTCATGTCTATCATCCAGTTCAAGGTCCTTGTTGTTTTCCAGGTACTTTACATGCCTGCACTGCAGGAATTTGTCCCTGGAAGATTTCAGCATATTATGATCTCTTTGCTGTTTAGCTGTTGCACACTGTGCTTTTCCCTGATTGCAGACTTGACAGGAGTATGCAGTGCCAAAGATGTCCCATAAATATGATGGACTGTGTGATTGCTGTCATTGCAGGCTGCAGGCACAGCCAGATGAGTGCTGCACACAGGCTCACAGATAAGAGGCTCTCCAGGTACATTTCACTGCTGTTAGGTGTGACAAATGCTCCAAGCCCAGCAGAGAGCAGGAGGTGCTTACCAGCCTGACACTATCAGTAGAACCCTGGATCACATTCAGAACACAGTTCTATATTTCATGATAAATTGGTTTTTCTTTCATTTTCTGGCTGAACATTACTGACAATGGTTCAAACACAAAATATTCCCAGATACTCCAACAAATATTATTTTAACAGAATAAGTACAATGATCATCTTTGTTAATGACTGTTTTTCTCTGACTCCAAAGATTCAAATGTGATCTGCTATTGAAACACTGTTTTCTGCTCTGCCAGCACAGCTTTTGTTTCATCTTCCTGGCTCCAAAACTCCAAGGTTCATTGCAACACAAATCTTCTCACAGGCAAAGCTTGAGAGGTCCCCTCAAGATTTTCTGGCTGGCAGAACTGCAGCACTTGCCAGGATGCTCGGGGCTGCCTCCTGTTTATTTACAAGGGATTCCTCTTTCAATATACAGTTGTTCTGTGTTTAATTTGCTTCAGTTCTCATCTCTCCCTCTAAACTGTTTAAAAACAAATTTATACATGCATGTGTATGTATTTTGTTGTGCAAGGCTTACATATGAACAGGCTTTGAGCAACCTGGTCTAGGGGGAGGTTCCTTGCCCATGGCAGAAGGGCTGGAACTAGAGGAATTTAAGGTCCTTTCCAACACAAACCACACAGTAATTCTACGATAGATGTGTGATTACATAGCACATTATATAATATGAGAATGCAGAGGTACATAAACCTGACATGACCAAATTTCAGCACTAAAATGTACCTAGGCCTGTGTATGTTGCTGCACAGGATTTCTATATCAAGTCCTACCAATAACATTTTAGTCTTTTCAATCAGCTTTGCTAAAATTTTGCCTAAGGAAGAAAAGTTTCACACGTAATTTTTTTTGCTACACGTACAGGCCCACTTGCTCTTCTTTGAACCCTGCCTGCACTCCCAGTATAAAAAAAGAATACCACTGCTATTTAGGATTTATTTCACTGTAAGCTCTGACCTTCCTGCCCAGAGAAGGTGCAGCCTTTCACAAAAACCTTTTGGAATTCTGCATCCAAGTCCCAGCATTAGCTTCAAGGAGTAAAGGAAGCACATAGAATGGGACTAGCCCTTATCCATCAGTCCTGACCAGTTTAGATATGCATACACTTATATAACAGCATGTAGAAGTAAAGAAGTAAAAGTATATCAGAAAGAAAAAAAATGTGTAAACCTAAATTTGGAAACCAAAAGCTGCAAAATCCAGACTGGTTTGAAACTCAGATATGTGCACCACCAGAATATGCAACAGGCCAGTGTGGATTCAAACTGGTCTGTGACAGAGGCAGCTTTATTCCCTCCCCTGTAAACCCACAGTTTCTCTGAAAGAAAAGCAGCTCTTGGATTTTTTTTTCCCTCTGAAAAAAGAATAGCTGTAGATAGGGGTCTAGATATTATGGAGCAAACTAGGATTAAAATCTCAGTTTGGGAGAGTACTTCTGCACCAATTCTTTCTTCCAGTATCTCTTTCAGTGACAGAAAGTGTTTAAATTATGATGATAGTAAAGCAATGGTAGACAGGAGAAACAGCTGCTCCTGTTGGCACACTTCACTGCAAGTGTGCTCTGGGATGAGTATTTGGCACTGGGGACAGAGAGAAGCATTTGTCTTTTCAGTGGGTAGAAGCTGGCTATTTTCTGCCACTTTTCACAACACTGCTAGTCCTATATTGCTGCATTTCCTTTCTTTGCATTGCCAAACAAACAAGGAACTGCTCATTCACGGGCAGTGAGGTAAGGACTCAGTTCATCAACATGTGAAGGGTGCAGGTAGATTTCACACGTGATGAAAATGAGGGCAACCTTCAACTTACTCCTGCTCATTTATTCATGAGGATAACAGACAGCAAGGCAGCAGCACATTGCAGTTAGCAGGAGAGCTTAATTCCTTCAGACACTCACAATTCTGAGACAGACCAGCAGCAGGGCTCTGTGCTCTGCTCCCACTGCAAAATATGAGCCAAGAGGAAAGTAAATTAAAAGCTTGAGTGCTCTGCTTCCCCAAGGCATTCCCTGCAGCTGAGAACAAAACAAAATCTCATCTTTCTTGACATGAGGTAGAATACTTTTTGTTTGTTTGTTTGTTTGTTTAAAGAGAAAAAAAATCTTATTTTATTCCACTTTCCCCCTAAATGGACCTTTCCTGCCTTGGACATTAAATACAGTTCTGGCAGCCTCAGCCCTTCCTGCCCAGCACACCACGGTGCTGCTGCTGTGCAGACAATGAGGGAAGAGAGGGAACAGAGATAAGGAAACCCCCCTGCTTCAGTCAGCAGCACTGGTGCTGTTCTGTAGTGCCTGAGGGAGCTGAGACTCTCAGGGTACAGGGCTCAGCCCCCCCTGAACAGCACCAGCCACATCCACACTGCTGAGAAATGCTACCAAGGCTCAGTAGGATCATCTCCTCAGTTTGGGTTCTTTTAGGTCAGAGTTGAAACATTTCCGATTTGGTGACTTCTGAAACTGAAATCCTGCTTTCTATGTGAATATCCATTAAAACTCCTGTTTCAACTGATGTCTGGGTAACTTTTTAACAGTGTTCCCAAAGTGATGTTACCAATTTACAGACACTTCACTTCCCAGTCGCTCATTTCATCCTTGAGACCAAACTGGCCTCAGCCCATCAATCCAGCCTGTCCAGATCCCTCTGCAGAGCCTTCCTGCCCTCCAGCAGATCCACACTCCCACCCACCTTGGTGTTGTCTGTGAACATCCCAACCCTGAGTGCAAAACCAGGGAACAACAGGTGGGAATTGGTTCAGGAAAAGTGACCAGCCTGATATTTTTCACCAAGGAATGTGATGGAATAAGAAGATCCTCTGAGTAGGACAAAATTTCCAGTGGAGGGCATGTGAGGATAAATCTGTTGTGAAGAACAGCAGGGCCTGGCTGGTGGTGGGAAGGGGAATGGGGTACAGCTGCTCAGCACACAGACCTCTCACCACCCTCCTCTAGAAGCTACTTTGTACCTTCAGAGAAGAGCAAAGAGAACTTCTTGCTTCTTAAATTCTCTGAGCAATACTTATAGACAGAATATTCAGAACCTGCTCTGAAGTGTGCTGAGTTACAGCAGCTGCTGCAGAGCCATTTTATCAGCAAAGAATGCCCAAGTGCCTGGTACTCCCTACCCACTGGTACCTGTTCTGCACTTCATTCCTCCCTTTCTATTCCTCATCCTCTCTCCTCTTCTCTTTGCTGCCCTGGAGATTGTGCAGGCCTCTGGCAGGAGCCACTGCAGAGGCAAAGGATGCCCCAGGGCCCTGATGTGCTGGGAGTTTCAGATTAGAATTTTGGAATAGGATGCAGCTCCCTTGCCACAAAGAGCTCTCTCTCATCCTAACCACTCAACTAAAGCAGTGATTCCTCTCAGGCAAAGGATCTATTGCAGTTCTGTTCTCTGAATATGTATTTCAGAAAAACCCCATGTTCCTGTCATAGCCAGACCTCAGTGTGTTTGCTGAGTGTTTCCTCTGCAGTAAAACATTTATTTGCACATTTCTTGGGTTAGGTCTGGAACAAACACTTTGAGAGATGAAAGAGTATCAGCAGAACAATATACTTGCTGCCACCTACAGAAAGCAAGATGAGACTAACAATGAGACTGGAAGCACTGAGACAGAAGATAACTCAGGGCTAAGGACAGAAACCTTCAGAACACTGGCAACATCAGAGGCCAAGTTGGATAAAATATTGAGGAATAAATGATTGGCTTGAGACTAGAAAGAAACAACACTCACAGTAGCCCAGAGCTAAAGAGTTATGAAAATTCATAGGATGGAACTGGCCACACTGTAAGATGTTGTCTTTGTAAAGTGCAGCTGTTTTATACAGGGAAGGAATTATCAGTAATGAAATCCTCATGGCTGCTTCAAAGGATGCTAAAAGTTATTTTAAACCACATAAAAATGTTTCTTCATTTAAGCACAGCTTGGTTTCCTAAATTCAGATGGATTTGCAAGACACCACATAGATATTATATTGTGTATTCAATGCAGCACAACATTGTGAAGGATCTTTGAGAAAAATGGCAGATTAGCAACAGATTTTCAGTGGAGAAAAAATAGATGCTACAAAAACATCCGTAAAATCAAATAAACAGCCAAAGATTTTAAAATACAGAGCACATACACTTATGTGTTTACAGGAGGTACAGCTCACAGGAAAACACTGAAGAGGTGTGAGGAGTCAAAAAACAAGCAAGTGAAGATGAAATATGATGGCTTTCTGATTTTTATAAATATCTGCAATACATCAGTACAGACAGTGCTGGACAAAGAATCCAACAGGAATTTTTACAAACAACTCGCTCTGAAACTGAGAAAATTTGAAGTCACATTAATGGACTTGAGCTGATCAAAACCAACAGAAATTGGAATAAAGCTCCAAGGAGAAAATATGAACAGAATTTTCAAAAGAAACAATAAAGTAAATTTGAAGTTATTTTTAATGGGTCATAAGAACAGTGCTCAACAGGGACAGGGACATATATTGGGTTTGACACGTGTCAAAGAGGAAAGGTGGATTTTTTTTCCTAGGTGTTCAGCTATGAGCTTTGTGCAGAACAGCCATCATTCACCTCACAAACAGTTTAGATCCTATAATTTTTTCTAGAGCTGACAGAAATATTTCCAGTAAGTGATTTTCTCACCAAAATATCTTTTCTTCTAATGCAGCATGAGGGTTACACATATACTGGACCCACCACAGCTTTTTGCTCAGGAGGATTTTTCTGACCTAAGATAGAATTTTTTATCAGAACAAGTTGAGAATAAAACTAGTTCCATAGTAGATTTTAGAAAAGAAACACCATGCTGAGTGTTTTGGATAAACAGCACTTCGAATGAAAAATGGGGGATATTATTATAATTACCAGTGAATAAGAAAAGTCCTACTCTCCCTCATTATCTACTCATAAGAAATAGTCTGTAACCAGCTTTCACTGGAACCTCCAAAGATGGTTTAACAAATCTGTTGTTTCAGACTTTTCTTCCTGCAGGACACAACTCCATTCCAATGACAAAGCACTGACTAGAACATGAGCCCATCACCCACAAGATACACTTAGATCAGAAAGCTGTTATTCTTCTGATCTTTAATAGGTTTTATCAGCATTTTATAGCTTAAAAGAACTGATTTTCTCTGTATTGCATTTTTAATAAATACATTTTATGGCAATACCTAGTCAATGCACCAGCTGAAAGATTCACAGACCATGAAGATAAGCACACTTGAAGCAATCATCTGCCTCCTCGCACAGACTAGAGCCATCTTTCATCATTTTAATTCCTCAGAATTTCAAAGAACCTCCATGAGAAAATGTCCTTCAAAAGGAGCTTTTGAACTCCCCCCTTGTAGCAGAATTATTTTCCAGGCAGAGCCCCAGCTGATGTCAGACACCACCTGCACCTGGGTGCTTCAGACTGCCAGGCCCAGGAGCCAAAGGGTTCAAATCAATTAATCCATTTCTACACCTTAAAAAGAGGAAACAATGGTGAAACCATGGCAGAACATAAGCAGAATTACTTTTTTCCCTCCAGATACCCCAGACTGGCAGTATTTTTATTTTGCTCCAAATCCCCACAACGTCTCTGCAAACCACGGTAATGCCAATTATCAGACACATTCCTGCTGAGTTGACTCAGGAATCAAATGTCCATTTTTCTGGCACTCAGAACCATCACTGAAAGAGCAATGGAGGCAAGATATGGAAACAACAACATAAATCCATCAAATTGTCAGAGTACCACAGAGCTGTGCTGAGTAGCATGAACAAAGCCAGAGCCATCCCCTAGGAACAAGCAGAAAAAAGGTTTCTCTTGCACAAAAGCCTCAGTTTTCTATTTTCCAATAGAAATAAGGGCAAATCTGTTTTAAGAGAGATGAGTTTTTGTCTATTTTCTCCTCCAATACAAGCCCAGTCTTGCCCTTGCTTTGAACTGTTCATTGTAACAAAGAGTGAGCACCGCTAAACTGCATTGTAAAAATAACTGAAATAACAGCTGGAAAGATGAATTCTGTGTAATGCCAAGATAGCATTCAGGGAAAAGCAGGCTACAGAATTCACACATTCTAACTGCTCCCTCAATTCAGTGTACCTGACCTGGTGATCTCCTGTTAACTGGTTAAAAGGACACAAAAAAAGTGAAATTCCTTTTCCTGAGGAAGCCAATCAAACTCAACTGGTCAAGTAGCCATAATCAGCACTGGCAAATGTGATGGAATACAAAGACTCATCCTCTTTTGTATTTGGAAAGGTAACATGGCATAACTGAATTTGGCTGAAACCAATCATTCCAATTTAAATTAAGGAACCAGGGTCAAAAAAAAAAAAAAAAGAAAAAAAAACCCCAAAACTCCGTAACATCGCCCTGTACTTTGTTTGGCAGGTATTGCTTAGCCCTTGTCAATCATTTTTAATTTAGAAAATACCCAAATCCCCTTTTGACCTGTTGACCTCAGGGTGTCTGCTGCCTTCTCCTTTTTTTGTATTCTTTGAATCCTGTTAATAGCAATAATCATTACATTATTGCTCTCTACATATAAAACTGACCCCAGCTGGGGTTAATGCAAACACAATAAACAGAAACACAATTTCAAACACATAAATCTACTGCCCACTAAATTTCTCTATTATTATTATTACCAAATTACTTGGTATAATTTCCTCATTATTTCTGCTATCCTTTTCCTTCAAAATCAGGAAATGTCAGGTGCAGCTTTTTCCCATTTCTCTTCCTAATATTGAAATTCATATCTTTCATATGGTAGTAGATCTAAAACAAAAATTATGTCCCCTTTAGGGTGAACATGACAGCTTGCTGTTCACAGAACCAAGTAAAGGTTAGTACCCATCAATCAGTTTTCTGAAAACTGAGAGTCTTTTTATCAAAATTACACAGCTGCAGTTTCTAAGAAATAAAGCAGTCCATAATATCATGGCATTAATTAAAGCACTTGGAAATGAGGGCTGACACAAAAGAGTTTCTTTGGCCCTCAGGTTGTCCATATAAACATACAAAGACAGACTATGGAAGCCAAGTTCCCTGAGCATCAGATTTTACTCCTTTTTTCCTGTGAAAAGTTTGGTGGGAGACAATCACAATAAATGAACTAGAGATAAAATAGCCCAAAACAATGAGCACAGTTCTTGCAAACAGAAATTTTAGAAAGTAGTTTCCCCTGTTTTAAGAGATTAAAAAGATCACAGAGTCATATAATAGTCATAGGAATAAGGTTCCCAACCCTAAATGAACTATTTATGGAATACAAGTACAAAGCAATAAAATACTTTTTTTCATTTTTAGCATCATTATTGGTTTACATTTGTATTTTACTCAATAATCCCAGAAAGGCCTGTCCACTGAGAGATAACAGTTCAACTAAAAAAATTAACCAAGATTTTAAAAAGTTGATAAAGGTGAGTTTGTGTCAGTGAAACTGGAACTTCACACAGAGTCCACATCTCATGGCAAGGGCTTAGCTTAGTCATAAAGAATGGGTGAGTTAGTTTTATTTGGAAAACGTGTTTTTAAAGCAAAATACATTTATCTGATCCCTCTCAGTTGACTGAAAATCTATGACTAGAAACATTTATTTTGCTGAATACAGGAGGCTTAGGAAACATGAGGGTTTTCTTGTTTGCAATTCCAACCACACTTTTCATCCAAAAATTCCCTAAAAAATAAATTCCATCTGTAGATTTTTTTTCCCAAGGCGATGACACAAATTGAGTTTCTTATTATTTCTCTGGCTGCTCTGCAGTTTTATTTTTGCTTCCCTGGGTTTTCTCCTCTAACCACTGACACCTCTTCCACAGAGTGATGGAGGTGAGGGGTGGGAAGGGAAGAGGAGATTGCAAAACTATTAAATTCCAGTCCCAGCATTTACATGATGACAGTCCCTTGGCCTTTTTCATCTAAGACCCATTTAATTGTTCATTACTTTCAAATAGGTGACAGATATCCAGTACGTGCATCAGCTTTAAGATTTGTGATTGCCAATAGATCAAAAAATACACATGCTGGAGGCCACCTAATTCTGGTTTAATATATTAAAAAAAAGATTTATATGGCATTTAGGATAACCCTGTGAAATACAGCAAGAGTGATGGGACTTTGCCTAAATAACACCAGATTATGACACTAACAAGGCAGCAGGATGTAATAAGAACAAGTTAGCAGGAATAAGTAACTGCAACACTCACTGAGCAGCAATGTGAAATTTGTCACACTGGTGATTATTTCTATTGCAGCATCTAAGCAGCAGCACTATGATTAAAGTCCTGTTACAGAATTCAGTTTTAAGAAGAGCTTTAACCTTTCGTTTCTTGCGAAAAAAATACCATTAGAATGGCAAAAAGTCAGAACACAGAATAAGAACTTTCAGTGGTATTTTAAACTATATTTTTATGGTGGTTGGATGAAAAATGTATTGAGATGTCAAGCATTGAATCTTCTAAAATATTTTTAGGTTTTTCATTGTGTTCATTAAAAATAGTTTTGTACAAGGAAATCAAGACCATTTTGACCACCAAATCAAGACCAGCCAAGATCAGCAGCCAATTTTTGGCTCCATGGAAGTTTCTTCCTGCAGCAGTAGTTACCCATCCTTGTGTTTTCTGCCTTGCATTTTAGTCTCATATGCAGTGTCACAAACCATCATTTTCATTTCAGAGATCTCAGCTGTGTTAAGACAAAATGATTTCACAACGTGTGGAATATTGTGGCAGCCCTGTCAGTGAAATTGCTGCCTAGGAGAGAAGGATGATGTTAAAGGTAAATGACAAAGAGCAGACGTTGGAATGTAGTCACCTTCTAAAGAGGGAAATGAAAGCACTGCTGGTCCCACTACAGGCAATACAAACAGGAAGGTGTGCACAAATCTTTCCTTTTTAGCTTTTATTTCTACTCCTTTAGGCATAGAAACGTTCAATTTTGTTTATTATTATTATTATTATTTAGTAACATCAAACCCTGATATTAATGTCATTAAATAGACCTTTGATAGTTAATTGTAATTTGGGCTACCATGCTGGGCCATAAAATTGGCCATTTCCACAGGCTAATCAAATAGCACTTGGAAAAGGTAATATTGCAGTGATATGGCTGGAAACTATAGGGAAACTATGGAAATGGTGGAAATTGGAAATGTTCCAGGGTCCCAGTTTCAGCCCACGTGGGATTGAGAGCTCTTCTGTTTTTTGCACAACCTTTCCTTCAATGTCCTTCATGATTAACAAAAGAGCCTCTGCAGCTGGCATCTCTCAGCAGAGAAAAGAGACTCAAATCTCTTTGAATAAAGAGAAGAATAGCTCCTCTCTATTAAATATAGTCCCAAAACAGGGGTAGGTGTTAAGGAGGAGAACACTGTGACATTGTGATGTTCAATAGCACGACATTGAATTGAGGCAGCATGATGAGACACAGCCCACAGACACTGGTCACTGCCACTCTCAGAAATGACAGTGGGGAAAGATTTCTAAGATGTATTTTCATCTCTCACACTCAATAGAGAACAGTGATCTCGACTCCCACACGCCTGACACAGTGCTGGGCGATGATTTGAAGAGAAGAGAATGAAATAATATTATCTCACTTTGAGAAAATAGAATTACTTTTGAAAATGTCATGGTTTGCAACAACTATACATTGATTTCTTTATTACCATGAAACCATGCCTCCACATTTTGTAAATCAAATTAAAAGCACTACAGTGGAAATTGCTTTTCACCACTTCTAATAATTTTAGACCCTGGGTCAAATAAAATCATTTTTCAACACACTTTTCATAAGACCTTATTATACTTTACTATCGCTTTTGCTTCTGCGGTGTTTTACATCTTTTCCTCAAAATAAGAAAAAAAGGGAGTAATCGTAAAATATGGGTTTGTAATTCCCTGAGCCCAGGGAATTACACTGACTTGGGAAAAGGCAAGTTGAAAACAATCCCTGTGTGGGTCAAGCAGGGTTCTTGCCCTTTCCTTTCTCTGTAACAAGAGCTCATTAACTGCTTGTTTTTAATTAGTCCTGCAGCACCTTTGCTGCTGTTTCTTATCACACCCCCAGGGCTCGGGTGATGCAGCAGATCCAGGTCCCTGGAGCTGGAGTAGAGAGCTGGGACTCCCAGGGACTGTGATATTCACATCATTTTCCCAGCTGCAGTTAGTTTTTGGTCTAGTGCAGCTGTTTCAAGGTCTGTTTAGAAAACTGGAGGTGTGGGAACAGGTTCAATCAGGTTTCAGTGTAAGGCTGCAAGCACTGTAAGGGACATTTCCAGTGACATAATGAGCTGCTCTGAGCTGTCTGCTCTGACTGGCCCTGTGAGTGATCTGTGAACATCAGCTTTTCATCACCTCCTCAAGCCCGTCTGTAAATCCTCTTTTTTCTTAGTCACGCTTCTGTTTGCCAGTAACTCACCCTCCTTTATGGAACAAGGTGACTTTTAGGGATATTAGAAAGAGATTTGTTTAAAACTTCAGAAATAAAGCACAGAAGTTGGGTATCCATTCTCTCCTTTAGAGCATGCTTAAATAAACAGGGCCCAGTGAATTCTACAGCATAATCTTCATTCACTTTACAGATTATGGGTGGGGAATGTTAATCACTGGTTAATCTTGGGAGATATGACAAAACCTTACCACATCACAAACTTAAAATCTTAGTGCAGAGCATACATCAAAGCATTTACAAACCTACACCAGCAGACAGCAGACAAAACAAAAGAAGAAAAGAAAAACCCCACAAAACAAATTTATTTCCAATTTCAGACAAGTAAAAGGTCTTGTATTCTCATTTGGTTTGAATATAGCTCATAACAACAATAAATATTTCATGCCAGGGGCAATAGCCTTACACAGAATTTGCTGTAGTCTCTCTCATTTCTTTCCTCTTGACCCATGTTCATATTGCAAGGCAGATACTTCAGGGACTACCCATGTCTGCAAGCTATAAAATGATGTCAGGTTTACAGCAAACATCCATCTTCCTTAAAAATGCTCTCACTATTCTTCAGCAATATTCCCAACTATTAACTTAGGGCAAAGCTTTACAGCATTTTGGTTGCATTGTGGAACAGAGCTGTAAAATTATTTTCCTGAGAGGATTCATTCCCATTAGTGATGTTGCCACCACATGCAATCAAATCATCATTTATATAAACCTTCCCTTGCAAATCAAGTGTTTGTATTCAGCATCCCTCAAGCTGCTGCTGCTGTCACTGTGAAAATAACAAAATAAAAGGGGTGCTCACGCCTGGAGTGGGTCCAGTGGTGGGCTACAAAGATGGTGAGGCTGGAAATTCTCTATTATTTGGATGAGGATATAGAGAATGATACTACAGATTCACACCTGTGCAGACACATCCACCTCTTGGCAGGTCCATCCAACCTTGTCCTGCTTCAGGATCTGCTCACTTGGTCTCTAAAACAATTAACAATTCTTTACTCAATTAAAAACCAAGGGTTACTTTGCACCCAGTCTATTTCTAAAAAAAAAAACAAACTTGCAGGAAACTGTGCAGATATTGAAATTCCATCTAAAGAACAAGGTTAAAAGCAGCTGAAACTTTTTAAAAATCCCCATTTTTTTCTCATACAGCTTTTCAACATTGCTTTCCAAGATATTCCATTTTACAGCCAGCCAGTATTACTTTATTTATATCCTATTACAAATGGCATTCAAATTTAAATATCTGCAAGGTGTTAAGCATCCTCAGCAAATTTCTGAGTAAGCTCAGCTCCCACCAGCTACAGATGGAGAGGAGGGGGCTGAGAAGTACACTGCAGGAGTCATTCTTGAGTACATTTAAATTTAATCCCATTTTGAGAGGTGGTATGCTTTGGGGCCACCAAATCACTCTCCACATTTAGAAGTCTGACTCTTACAGCAGCTGAAAGCTGCACTTCAGCCTCTCCTGAAGGTCTGTATTTCTCAGTACTTTGACACTGTGGCTGCTTGAGAAGGTCCAAAGTATAAAATCCACCATAAAATTCACAAAACCAGGAGAGCATAGCACAAAGCTTTTTTTAATTATTATTATTTATTTCCTCTAGGTTTGACTTGAAAACAAAACAGCTCCCAGCTTTTGGAATCTGATGGCAACGTGTGCCAGTTGGGTGGATTCCACATGGGTAGAGTGGATAATTCAGATTTATGCAGAACATTGGTTGTTTCTCATCACAACTCACTGCTTGGGCTTCCCATTGGCTGAATAACAGTGTGCTCCTGCTGGGTTAGATTAGGGGTTTAGGCCAAATAAATTATCAAAATACAGACTCTTGTTGAACATATCCTGAAAATCCATGAGAGGTATATCTCACAAAGAGATCTGTATAGCTTAGTAGTACTAAATTACAGGAGGAATTGCTATACAACCTGAAAAACAAATTAAAAATCCACCTTTTCCATTAACTCTGTTTAAACAGATAGGGCCAGGCCAGCCTAGTCTAAGACTAGAGCAGTAACAATATTAGCACTGGGAGCAACTTCTTTAGGAAAGCAGGTTTGTACTTGATGAAACTGAATAGACTTACAACTTTGTGAGCCACTGCAAACCATAAACTATAGCTATAATATTCCTCTCTGTAGATTTCAGCAATTTATGAAGCTAAAATATCATAGCATAAGCTTTAAGATGCACATCCCAGCCCTGATCCCTGCCTGGGGAAGAAGGTTGTGCTCATTAAAAAGATAATAGAACACGAGAATCTATCTTGTAACATTTGTAAACAGCTCCACGAGTTATCCTCGAGTTAGAAGCTTTCTTGAGATCAAAGGAGCTCGAGATATCAAAGCTTTTGATGCACAAGGGAGGTTTAGAATATAATCGACATTCTGAGCATCAACACAAAGGCTCGGGAGCCAAAATGCACCTTCCCAGCTCTCAAACTGCTTGGGATAAATTTGCTCTCAGCAATTATTGAGCAAAAGCGATCTGGGGTCAGTTCAGGTTTGTTTGGGTTTTTTTTCCAAAGAGTTTGGGTATTTCCCAAAGAGTTATATTCTCCAAAGAGTTATATTTTCTCACTAAAGTGAGAGCAGCATGATTTCAGAAAAAGGTGTACAGAAAAAACACCCTTTCATTAACATCTTGACTAGAATAGCAGTAATGTACAATTAACCACTTTTAAATTTAAAATTGTTATGAGCCATTTTTTGAGGTTGTAATTGCACCTCAGAATCCAAAGCAGCTTAAGTAAGCATTGCACATATGTCATTAAATAAAACAAAATATCCCCTGGTTATAAATCTCAAGATACAGATAAGAAATGCTTTATATGATGATAAACTAGACAGATGTAGTATAGTTAAATTGTCTCAGCAGGATATCTGAAGGCTTTAGCATGGTTTGAGGGTATGAGTTTGTTCTCTATAAAGGCAATAAAAACCTGCATTTGGGAGAGATCTTTACAGATCCCAGGGGCATTTTATGCTGGTGCTGTACTTTGTGCATTATCTTTTAGCAGAACGCTGCTAAAATATTTCATCAAAAATAATAAAAAAATATATACTGGACAACAAAACCCAAAAAATCCCCATCTGAGAGCTGACTCCAAATTCTTTCTGAGGTTGTAGCTGCACTGCAGGCTCTACCCATAAGCAGTAACTCCAAGATAATGACTTTGATATCCTGAAAACCCAAAGCCCATGAAAACAGGAGGCATCAACCATCCTGGAAATCCACACTTCAAGGCAATACCTGGGAAAAAAATAACTCAGCACATATCCAGTGATTTAATAATATTATATCTCTGTTAGAATTATGGTAAAACCTTCAAACTGCTCAGGAGATCATAGCCAGTGTTTTTAGCTCTTCTAACAAGCACACAGTGTGCCTTTGCTCCAATGGGCTTAAAATCAGATGTAGAGGCAGCAGAAAGAAGTAAATGAAGGGAAAAAGAAGAAAATGAAGGGATGTGTTTTCACTTTAATGATGCAGAATGGAGGCACTGGGAGCTCCATGCACTGCCTGGGTGTCACACAGATCTCTCTGCAGTGATACCTTCGTGCCCCTGAGCTCCAGCTTGGCTCCCTTTCCTTTAAAGACATCGTTGGCAGCAGCTCCAGGACTGCAGCAGCACAGGTTCCCTCAGTAAACAGCAAAGAACAGACATAAAGATGTCAGTAGTTTACACCAGGTATTTTAATAACCTGGTTTGAAAGACTCTAATTAGGCCCCAAAATCACAGAGGATTACAAGACTATTTCACACCACTAAATAATGCTAAATATTACACAATTACCTAAATTTATTTTTTTTTAAATACAATTTTCTTAGCATGTGCAGGATGGAAAAACAAATAATGGGCAGTTCTAGTACATGTCTCATTAAGTCTTAGGCTGAGTTCTAATTATTTTTTCAAAAATAAATGTCAATTGCAACACAACTTGTTAATTTAGCCACTGAAGTAATGTATTAAGAGCAATATCCCTGGGCAGAATGACAGTAATTATCCATATTGCAATAAAAACTCAGCACAGCACATCAAGGAAATCTCAAGTATGGTAAAACAAAGTCATTCTGTAAAGATTTTTGGAGGCTTAATTCTTTTGGATGTTCTTTCCTTGAGCAACTGATGATTATTCTTCACAGAGATAATTACAAAAATCACACTGTGAAAAGAGCAGTGTCAGCTTGTGGCAAATTCTGTGGAAAATCTTTCCATTTATTAGAAAAAAATAAGTCTTTACAGTTTTTCTGAAGCATTCACCTTCCGTTGAATATACGTTCATAGTCATAAAACTCCTCAGTGTCCACTTTCTTCTCAGTTTAAATCAAATGAGATGATATTTTATCTTATTTATCTGCAAACTCACAAAATATTCACATATCAATCAATCAATACAGCCTATCTACCTGCCAAAATAAAGGTTAGGCTACATTTTAATATATTTTTTCTGCTCAGCTGGTGCATTTCTCTTAGCCCACTAATTGAAATGGTTTAGGTTTTTCTGAATCACTCTCTGGTTTAGAGAGGAATTTTATTTGCCTCAGATTTACCCTGCTTTTTCTTCACATCCACCATTCTGAGGATTTCATTCTTCAGTGGCTCCTGTGATGGCTTTTGTATTCATACGAGAAATATTTTAGCGCTCTAGATGTCACAAAAATTATCACATTTGAAGGTGTGTGATTACTGCCCCAGGTTGTGATGACAAATAAACCTCTCACTCCAGAGTCCTAGGACACAAATTTACATCATAATCCCTGGATATCCCCAAAATTAACAGTTTCTGCAAGACCTCTTCTGACCACCAAGGATTCTCAGAATCTTGAGCATGATGTGTGTTATATCCTCACACACAGCTGAAGAAAGGATGGATTTGAAAAGAAGGTTCAGCTAGAGCAGACCCCAGGCAAAAACTTCCAGGATTAAAGAAAATTCAAGAAAATTAAAGTGGTTACTGCCAGCTCTGTTGACTCAAGTCTCCAACTAATAAAGGGAGGCCCAGGTTGGTAATAAATGCAGGAACTATTTGCTATAATATGCAGGTATCTGACAGGATTCTTTAGTCCCATTTTTTTATAGCAGACACTTATCAACAGTCCAATTATCTTAATGCCAAGTCATAAACATTAAGAAAAAAATCAGAGAAGGCAGAAATAACATGGCAATGATGATTAGAAAAGCATTTCATTTGCAGGAGGTACTTTGACACCCACAAAAAGAGCAGTGACACCAGAAGCAGCAAAAACCTCATTAGTCACTAAGGAGAAGTTTTGCACAAAAAGCCAAAGTCATCATGAAACAACAGAACCCACCGGTGGAATGAGGTTGGCCCTGGGTTTTTCATCACTGAAGTTGTTTCCTGTGCCATATGGTCAAAAATGAGAAGCTTCTAAAGTGACTAATTATTGAGAGAAGTGGAGTGAGCTGTCTGGCCTTAAACAGAGAGTATCCTCCAGGTTCCCTCTCCAGACACCTCCCTTCCACAAAGGGGCTTCAGTAACAAAATCAATCTTTTGTTTAATTGCAGCAAAACTTTTTTCTTATAATTTTGCTTACAGACTCAGGCATGTAAAACCTACCCCTTTTTGTCCCACTCGTGGAAGTAGCAAGGAAAAGGAAGAGATAATTATTGTGGTTCCTTTATTTTAACCACTGAAAATGCTTAGGTGCTGGCAAGCAGTGAAATGTGGAGAAAGAGCTTTACAGAGCTTTGAAAGAGGTTGAAAAGGGATTTAAAAGACCAGTTAATTGCTTATAGAGCTGTGAAGATCAGCTGAGACTGAATTCAGTTGTTAAGGCTGCAGGGATGCAAAGGGAACTCAAAATTGCAGCTGCTGAGGTTCTCCCTGGTCCATCACCTGCTCATCACCTTGAGGATGGCCTGGGAAAGTGGGTTTGAACTCTGCTTGTATGAAATAGGGAGCTTTTTGTATGGGCAGCATGCAGTCACAGACTTGCACATTTTTCAGAAAAACAGCAGGCAAAGCAAGGAAAGAGGAGCAGAAATGTCCTGTTACTAAACCAGCCACAGAAAAACACCACAAATCTGTATTTTTGGCAACATTTTCACATTAGTGATGTGCCCCTGTCTCTACCTTGGATCACTCCTGTTCATGGGTAAGGACAGGGAAACTCCATTTCCTTGTGATTCCTCCCTTGAGCCAGGATGAGCTTTTGCTCCTCAGAACAAGATCACTTCACCATAACTCTCATGCAGACGTTCCAAGCACTTGGAAATTGATATTTTACAAAATAAAAGAGCTAAAACGCCGGAGTGTCAGTCCCAGAAGGCCAAAGCCTCCCTGCCTGCACCTCACACTCACTTCTCTACAAATATTTTCCCCAGGAGAGCCAGCTGAGAGCCCTCATTCTGCTCACTTTCATCTGCCCAAGGAGGCAAAGGTGTCCTTCCAAATGGATTTTCACTTTTAAGGCAACCTTGTGATCAGGTTCTCCAAGCAGCAGAGCCCAGCCCAGCCCTGTGTGCAGGCAGAGCCTGTCCTGGGGAGCAGAGGCTCAGCCAGCTCCTTATTGCTGTGGTCCTTGTGGTGACAAAGGACTCTTGACAATAATATCAGAAGGTTAAATATGGTTTGATGTTGCAAGAACATATTATAAGTCTCTCTGTATGCGACCCTGGAGAAAAATCTTCCCATGGGAAAGCATTCTTTTTACTGTCTTTTACTCTGCACAAGTTNACTGCCTGTCCTTGAAACACAGCTCAGAGATTTGTTTATAAGATCTTGTACAGAGTAAAAGATGCTCTCCCATGGGAAGAATTTTTCTGCAGACCTACATGCAGAGAAAGCTTATAATATGTTCACACAACAGCTCCTCTCCTGCAGGGCTTGGCACCTGGGGCTTTGTGTTCCTTGCTGCACGCACAGACTGGTGAGCCAAGAGCTGAGACTGAGCCGTGTCTGCACGCTGTGCTGCTCTGGCATTCCAAACAAACCTGGCAGATTTCAGACAGCTCCAAGGTCAGGAGTCCTGACGTTAAAAAGGCTGAGTTTTGAAATATCTACTGAGGCTTAATTCAGAATTTTGCGTTTGTCCACGCTAGGTATCACAGAATGCACTACCACGGGAGTATTCGTGCCAAAAATTCACGTATTTGAAATGTCACATATATGAAAATGAGACAGACTCTGTATGGTCAAAATTCCCAGCCTGTTTATCTGCATTCAGCTTCAGTCATCAGGCTGACTACAGCACCTGACAGTCTGAATACAATGGCTAATAAACTGAAATTCAGTTACATTCCAGGAAAAAAAAGTCACAAGCCAGGTTTTATATTGGCCTGCAATGACAGAGAAAAGACAAAACAGGTACACCAACTCTTGAAAACATTTTTTAAAAAATCACAAGGGAATGAGCAATAGACTGCATGATTGACTCAAGAATTTCCAACAGCCTTTCTGGGTTTTCCACCAAAATAAAACAAATGCTCTAATTCACTCATCTTCATTATGTGACAAGAGTTGTAACAGATTTAAAATGTAATACAATTCTGGTAGTCAATTTTTTTTTCAAAATGGATACTTATATTCAGTTGAAAGTATTACATTTAAGTCAAATATTCCCTATGATTGGGGATATATGGCAACAAATACATGATTCTCTATATTACCTTATTTGTTTTCATGTCAACACCATGCACACAGCAGATTTACAATTCCAAAATTTCATGGAATTAAGTAAATGTTTGCTATTAATATCATTGCCCTCAAAGTATATGGAATTTCTTTTTATGATTCTTATATAACCAATTCAGTCCAATATGGTGAAAGTGTAAAAATGATGGCATCCAATGTATAAACAATATTGTGCCCTTGAGTTAGTCAGTAGCTCCAGCACATGGTTATGTTTTGGAACATAACTGAGCTGAACCCACACATTTCTGTTTTTAGCATGTGTGATTCCATCAAATATGTTCAAAGCTCAGTTTCTGGTTGTGTTCTGTACTGACAGCTATAAAAACTAATGACTGTACTGCAGGGTGGAACATTTGGGTCACTTATACCAGCAGAAATCAAGAATAATTTTGCCATGGTGCCTAAGTACCTTGAAATCTCAGCTGGCAATTTCTCTGAGTAAAAAACAAATCCAAAGCAGGGCTTGATGGCTGGGAGACACCTGGAATTTATACTGTAGCTTCTTTTAATAATGACATTCATTCACTATTCTAACAAGTGACCAAAAGTGTGACACAGAGACCTTTCTGAAATCTCCTATTAGGCCCATATGACTTTTCTGCTTTCAAAGATCCCTCTGGTCTGGCCAAAACAACACCACCACCTTTTTTTTTGCCAAATTTGCCAGGCACAACATGCAATCAGTATATTGTTGTATTTCTCCTTCTTTATAGGGAGAATCAACTAGCTTGTTCCAACTTTTTTCCTGAAAAATATGGTTTGAAAAGGTTTTCAATTGTTTACATTATGTCACTGAATTTTAAGGAAAAATATTACCTTATTCAAATTCCCTGCACTGTGTTGTGTTTAACAACACAGTCGTGACAATGAAAATTAGTAAAATAGCAAAATCACAGTTCAGAACTTCTAAGGATGACTTAGAAACACTGTTAATATCAGAGAGGTTATTCTGCTCTTGTCTCTCAATAAAAAAGCATAAGTGTGCAGATCTATGAGGATTTAACACCGATATTTTAAAATGTCAAACCAGTTTAAATCAGTCTCTTTGTTTATAAGAAACTCCTCCAAGCACCACAAACGAGTCAGCTCCCAGTGCCAGCTCCAGCTCCATAAACTGAGCAGAATTTTACAACACTGCTCTGCCAAATTACCAGGGCTTGACCAACACACAGATCTGCAAGCATGGAACATCACTGGGATCAGAGGCTTGGAAGAAAAATACCTGCTCTGTGCAGTTCTCATTTTTATATCTCTGGATGAAACATCTTCTAACAAAGTGCTCCTGATGCAAAGCTAAAAGCACTCGACATTTTTGTCACATCTAGAGACTCACAGGGAAAGGGCTGTAGGCATTCCCAGCTGTCCCACTCTCATTAACTTCTTGTCCTCCAGGCAAGAACAAATCCAGGCAGTTTGTTTCTGTGTGAACGTTGGAACATTTATCCAGACCTCGTATAAAGGGAGGTGATGTTTTTCCACAGTACAGTGGACACTGGATCAGGTTCTATGAAGAAGTTTCTCTAGGTCACTAACATTTTACAAAACCTTTTCATTCCCTTGAATTTTGTACTAAGGCCCAAATAAGGCATTAGCCAATAATTTATTGCCAGTGCACTGTTAATAGATATATTTTCAGATATGCAACACATCAAAAATATATATGTCCATAAAACATATTTCTATACATGCCTATATATATTTAAAACTGTACCAGTCTTTATTGAATTGAACTGCACAAGATAACTTTACTGAAGCATGTGGTTTTTTGGCTGGGATTTATTAACTCTTAAAGCAGCAAGAAGCAAATTTAATTTAGGAACAGAGCATTGAAAAATGTGCTCATCTTAACAGGCAACATTGAACTCATAGAACCATTTTGGTTGGAAAAGACCCTTAAGATCACAGAGTCCAAGACTTTAAATATAAGCTATTAAGACTGGAGCTGTAGTTTTTCCAAGCTGCCAGAATTCAAAACTTTCTGACCAGATTCTTCTAGATATTCTATGAATGCAGCGTGCGATGTATAATACCAAATTTATTTATTTGGTTCTATTTTGTGGTCCATGGGATTTCTTATTTGTCAGAGTGGTACTACAATATTCTAAAATCACCATACAAGTATAAGGTAGGAAGATATAGGGACTGCAATCTGCAGTTCAATCACAACCCCAATAAGAACCCCACTGTACAGCACACCTGTAAGGAACAAAACAATTCTATCAAATGGGTGTTATTCAAGCATGACTGTAAACAGCAGCTTTTATTTGTCTGTGGTAGACCACTATCAATAATTGCTCTATTTTACAGACCTGCAGTCCTTCCTAAATCTCTGTTTTTCAGCATCTCTTTCTTTTCTGATGGGTGTCAGGAGAGCTTTCACAGGTCTGCAATGCCTCTCTGCAAATGTGACACTTTCTTGTCAGATGTGCAGGTGGCCACTAACTGAAACAAAATTATTATGTGCATTTTCATTTGTTTTGGTGATGCTCTTAGGGAAGAATTGTAGCACTTTCTAATGGACTGGATAATCACCTCTTGGCCTTTCTGCAGTAATGAGAAGCAGTGGAATTTCTAAATGTGCCCAGAGTGATTTCTCAAAGAAAAAAAAATCAAGCAGTATTTAACATCTGTCAAATCTCCCGTTTTTATGCAACCTAAAACAACCTGACAGAAATCAATATTCTCTATATGTTCTCTTAATTATTGTCCTTTGACATGCAGCTGTTTAATAAGGAGTAGTAGAGAAGGTGAACTGAAATCACTGCCTCCTTCCCTAATAAAAAATTACTTACCAGTACTTTACACAGGAAATGAGCCCAGTTCTATGTTACATAATATTTTGCTTGATCATCTTTGAAGGACAAATTTCCCTGACTCACAGACACAAGGAAAACTTCCTGGACAACTTCCTCCTTCTAAAGGCACAGCATTAGACAACACTGATTTTTCTTAATCAACTAGGCATGTAGGTAGAAGATACACAGAAAGTGCATTTAAAGAAGGCTTACATTAATTAATTTAAAGTATTTCAGTTTCATATATCGATATATATATATGTATGTATATATATGTGTGTATATAGATATATGTGTGTGTATATATGTATATATGTACATGTATATATATATATATATATATGTGTGTATATATATATATATATGTTTCCCACTGTTCTCACTCTGCCTTTTCTGCTGTCAGGATCTAGACTTGCAGGAAACATCTGCAGCACTGCAATATTTTAGAGGAGGTAACTTGGAGATAAAGGGTGAAGTGGAAAAGAGGACCCACCTCATCCCCAACCCAGCTGTGCCTCATCCTTCTTATTTTATATATATATATATAAAATATTGTATATAGCTAAGCTATTTAGTCCTGTTTTAGCTGCAGGAAGTCACAGAGGCTTCACTGCCTGTCCAAATACTGTGCCAGGGTAAAAGGGCTGTTAATTGCTCCCACATCTTCATCCCTCCTGCCCTGTGCTACCCAGAAGGGATCTCCATCACCACACCACTGCCATGACTGCAAACTGCCTTTCTGCTCCATGAGGACTGCAACAGAACACAAAGATAATGCAATATGCTCATTAAAAAAAAAAAAATCAATCATAGAAAGTTTGTTGGAAAGCTTCTTAAAACAAACTCACTTGGCAATTGTCACCTTCATTGATTTGTCCAGCATCTTTAAAAAAATATTCCAATTATTTAGCAATTTGTGCCATATTAAAAAGCCTGATTAAAACTTAAAAGGCAATTATTAGTTTTCTAGCTCTCAAAGAAATAATGCTAATGCAATTTCATCCAAAATAGGAGTTCAGTGAATAGGACTATGCTTCTGAAAACAAAATTGAGGCTCTGCAGCAGTTCTGCTGAAGTAATAAAGATCACTAAGAAAGAGAAAACCCTGAAGGCCAAATGATCTCTAAAAATACCATTTCACATTTCTTATTAGGAAAGAACAAAAACACTAACCTAGAAACCAATTTATATAGTTAATACCAATTCTCTTGCCCTAGCAAACAAACCTGAATTTAAGTGGTCAAGCCAGTAAGGTTTAATGTAGGAATTCAAAGGAGATTAAGCACATTTATCACATGCAGGTAGATAACAAATAGAGTATGAGCCATCAAGTCAGAAAATAATGCCATGAAACCTAAAATAAAACAAGGAAATTCATCTCATTATAGCAGTGCTGCTCCTCTAGACTGCAGATTTCTGCTGAGAACCATTGTCTCATTTCACACAGGGCCCAAAGTGTCACAAAACCTCCTCACTCTGAAACCAGGCTTAAATCTGCTGGTCTTGGCAAGGTCTGCATTCTCTGCTCAAAATGAGTGGCATGACATCAGCACTAAAGGTCCCAAAAATCTCGTTATGCCAGATCAATGAAGTGGTTTTTCAGCCACATATTCACACTGTGGCTTCCTGTATCCCTCATTGATCACATTCCTTCAACTGAATAATGCACTGTTAATCTTTGGGGGCATTTTGACTTCTTCTGGAGAGTGCATATTTGAAGTGAAAGCAGGAAGACTTAAATGAATGTCAAAATCTTCCAGTTTGGAAGTGCCTTTACCAAAACACACAATTATATTATGATATAATTGCAAGAAAAGAGATTTTTCTGTCTCCCAGCAGCATCCCAAGGGCAGCACTGCAGGGACAGCAAGAACCAGCTGACAAGGTTTCTTTCAAATCTTGAAAGAAGCCTACCTGTACCTTTCATCACAGGAGAAACCACGAGCTAACCTAGAAAAATATATATAACATCATAACCAACCCTACAAGCAGCTTCAAACCACTTCTAAAAATAAATGTACATTAAACATAAAGTAGCAGGAAATTCAAGAATTAGAAGGTGGTATGAGGAATCAGGAAACAAGCAAAAATAGTCATGCTCAATGCTCTGTTAGCTGAAGAAAAAACTACAACCTGTTTCTAAAAATCTTTAAGGGAATTGCACTCATATTTATTACAATTAACAGATTTTGAAAAATCATAACACTCAAATTTTCCAGTGCCAAAACCAGGTTCAGCCAACCCCAAGTTAAAAAAAAGCATCCTTCTGTTTGAAATTGCCAGATATCAGTAATTGTACAATGTTATAAAACCTCTTTTACCCCTTTTTCCATGCTGTCCTGCAAGGTTTTGGTTCAGCCACCCTATTTCTCTGTAGCCATGCCCTATCCATCCTTTTTCTCTGTATCCAGGTCCCACCTCCCTCAGCCTCCCTCTGGTTTAGCACTGAGCTCACTCAACATCTCAAACAAAATAAATGCCAAAACCAAAGGAAACACTGAGAGTGAAAAAAGGAAAATGAAATATTTCCACTTTTTTTCTACAGGACAATTTATTAGCATCACTCCCATGGATCGCTCAGTCAAATAAATTGCTTCTGCCCAATGGAGAAGGAGATGATTACTAAAAAAATCCAAACAAACCATGAAATCTGTGGTCCAACAATCATTAATTTTGAAAGAAGTGATTAAAATATGCCAGTACCATGTTTATATTCTCAGCAATATTTCACTGACAAGGGACCCAATTCAGGAATGGGCACAACTTCAGCAAAACTCTTCTAAATATTATTTTTGACATGCTTAAATGGAGGCTTTATTGAATAAAATTTCAGTAACTTTCTATTTGAAGTTACACTGTGACATTCACTCAAGGAGTGAAGTTCAGTACCACACTTTCTGTATTTTTTATTTTGTTTCTGGATGTACTCAGCTTGTAAAACATTAAATAATCAGAAAGTCAAATCTTCTTTGCCTCATCTTTTCCCACATTCAAGATGGAGAACTATCACTCAATCTAATTACATTTTTTAAAGAATGTGCTTCACAGTCAAAGGTAGCTCTTAAACGATTTAGAAATTCTTAAGCTGCAAAGTGGTGGTTTTTCACTTTTTATCTGACTGTAATAAACTGAATGCTGATTTTTTCAGGAAAATAAAGAGCAATGTCACTTGGTGCAGACCTTGTCTCAGGTAAGTACATGCTGGTTCAGTGCCAGCCTAATTAAAAACAAGGCAGAGCCAGTGCCTTTCATGGTGTAGCCTGACTTGTCCTTTCTACAGGCCCAGCTGAGCATCACCTTTCTTCACCTACTGAACTGGGGCACTTCTTGTGGTTCAAGAGAAAAAGGAAAACACAGTTTTAACATTTAAAATGATCTCTGATTAACTCAGCCTGCCTTTGGGTTAATGAGTACCCTGCAGCTCAAACATCACTCAATCGTGCCATTCATTTATTCATCTCACAATTAATTGCATGAAGTGGTTTCCATATCTGCTCTCATAGAGCTTCACTTTGCAAAATAAGTTGATTCATCTGTGGGTGCTGTGCACGTGTTTGGAAACACAAAATAGAGCACCAAATACTGTGCATTAACCTCACTACTGCAACTGCTCTTAGGCTCTTGCTAAATCAGCCCTACAGAATTTATACTGAATATTCCCTTCAATGAAATAGATAAGTGGGATGAGAAAAAAATTAAATTATTAAATGATTATTTTCTTTTTTCTGATAAAGGCCAAGTAGAGGGACAGGCAGTAATTTTCTACAAACAGTAGCAACACATGGAGATCAACTGGTGTAACTCAGCCTAACACAAGTAAAATCATGGTAATTAAACCTGTTAGAAGACTGAAGGATCTGCTCCATGAATTCTAGAATCTCTTGCTTGATAGATAAACTAAACCAATAGCAATCATGTGATGGATTACAATTTCCACTTGTCTTTTCCCAGCACTTCACAGGCAGTAATTGGCTCTGACATGGTTCATCACCCTCATTGTTACAGCAGCAGCCACCCTGTGTTCCTAAAAGGAACTGGGAGCAGCACTGAGCTCTGCAATTAATCATGGCAATTAATCACAAAGCTCATCACCTCCATAAGAGCTTTCACCTCCACAGTGCCTTGTAAACATGCACCAAACACAAGGACAGGGCACTGAGCTAAAGGAGCAATAATGATTGTCCTGTGTTTACAGCTCAGGAGTTCTGCCAGGACAATTCCTCCTCTCCATCCTCAGCCCATCCTGGACCTCCTCCCTCAACCCTCCTCTCGCTAGGGGATGTTCATTCCCACATTAAGCATTCAAGGCAAATGGTTCTGCTCTAATTTTTTAATATTTGGATGTTGTTTTCTCCAGTTTTAACAACACTGAAGGAAATTAGTGATTAGCTGCCCATAGAATCAGAGAATAGTTTGGGTTTGAAGAGACCTGTGAAGTCTTCTAGTCCAACCCCTGACGTGGGCAGGGATGTCTTCAACCAGACCTGGCTGCTCCAAGCCCCTTCCAACCTTGGACACTTCCAGAAATCTCAAAATGTAAGTTATTTCCTGCATTTTTAGGGCTTTCCCTACACAGCCAGGTCTGCTGTACTGTCCCTATACTGCTCCCAAGAAAATGGAAATAGAAAAGAATTAGCTTGTGAGTTCCCACTAAATGTTTCATGTGTTTTCAAAAACTCTTCTATCTCTTTATTCCAAAATGGGAAAGAGCAAAATTCAAACAAACAAAGCCACAAGCAACCAAACAAACAAAAAACCCAAGAAAATTAAATGAAAACAAAAAACATAGGAGCAAAAGCATTAACCCTTAAACAAAATTAAATGACTGCACTGAAAATGTCCTGCTGACTTCAGCTTGTGCCTGTGACCTGCCCACGCTCTGCAGGTGCACACACTTCCAAACCAGACATATGGCACAGGTAGAAAGTTCTGCTTATTAATTACCTTGCAGTAATTAATTAAAATTTTCATCTCAGGCTGCTGACTTGCATTCCTCTGCTTAAGGGAGGTCAAAAGATTCAGAGATTGGGGAAGTGGTTCTGTCCCAGAGCAGCTGCCCTGCTGGACAGACACAGTCCCACAGCCTTTAGGTCACAGCTGCTCCTCTCCAAGGCTTGGAAAGAGAAGCCTCTGAAGATCTGCTGCTGGACAGCTCAATATCTTTTATGTCTGATGCTAAGTGCAGAAATTCAATGTGAATTTAATGGAATATAAATTCTATCAACCTTCTTGTCAGTACTCTCTGCTTTCTCAGATAAAATCCCATCCAAAGTTTGGTTCCTCCATGCTGCATTGAAGCCACCTCAGATTTCCTCCCAGCTTCAGAACAAAATGCTTATGTGCATTTTGTTCTGAATAATTCACATCACAGCATCACAGAATAATTCAGGCAAGGTAGAGAACTAAATCTTTTGGAAAAGGGGATGTTTGGGACAAAATAATATGGGGATTCTCCTTAGCACAAACACTAAATTAATTGTAGGAGTTGCCAGAAAACATGGAACAGGGAATACAGAAATTGATAGCAACCTGGAAACTTTAAAGGGCAGAGGAGTAAAGTCGAAAAAAATCAATAATATTTTTGATTATTTTGCCTGCAAAAAAAAGCAACAAGCAATCACATTTCATACTGGGGGGTCTGGGCAGCAAACAGTGCCAGGTGCTCCTGTGTGAAATGGAAAACAGAGGATGGAGAAAAGCACACAAAAAATGACCTTTGCTGGGGTAAATGTGAAAACTCAGACATGTTTGGGCTAAGCATTGCCATGGAATTGAACAGAGGAGCTGAAACAGAGCTTTTTATGGATAAAATGGGGTCTGTATTTGTATGTGTTGCTGTGCCCATTGTCCCCACTGCAGCTGGGGAGGAATCACAGCCCAGACTGGGATGCTCTGGCTGGAAAGGAGCTCTGCAGGGAATGGCCTGGGCATGGCCACCAGCTAGAAAACCTCTTGAGCAAACATGTAATAATAATGAAAAGTAGCTCATTTTACACCTGACTCTCTACAATCCTAAACCAAAGCCTAGAAAATTGAATTCTTTCTTTTGGCTTTGTAAGAAATGAATAGTGAACAACTCTGTCAAAGCAATGAGCCTGTGCACACCTTGTATATTAAACTTGCATGTTTGTCACTATCAAGGAGCACCCTCATTTCTTACCAATGTGTGCATCAAATTACAGCTGATCAAACAAAGCCCTGGAGATAAATGGCTTAATAACTCCTTAATCATAATTATCCTTAATCATGAAGCCTTACAATCTCTAGAAGAAAGTCTCAAGGGATTTAACAGAATTGCAAAGTGATAATGAACATCACAAGCTGTACCATAGCAGCTTACAGATATATTCATCTCTTCCAAGATTTTAAGTTTAATGGTCTGCATATCTAGATTGAGTGACAAACACTGATAATATACGACCAAAAACTTTAATTCAACTCCCAAAACTTCAAGAATGCTTCATAGGGAATTAACTTGGAGGATCTGGTCCCCATTTACAGTTCTCATTTAAGAGAATGAATTAGAAATACTAAAACTGGTGGAAACAAAGCAGATTCAGGAGGTTTAATTCTGCCCAGCACTGTAACATAACCCCTTCAGGGGACAAAGTATTCCCTAGGGCAGAAGGACACAAATAATACAATTTACATATGTATTTATATAGGAATCTCAGTGGCTATGGGATCTAAAACTCTTTTTGGGGTTTTAACGCTAAAATGAAGAGCAGAGCTTGAAGTCTCTTCTGGTGAATTTGTTACAGAGTCTGTGAGAATTAAACGTGTTCTCTGGATTGCAGAAAATCTCAAGGTCATCACTGTCCCTGTGGATTCAGAGTGGGCAGCACTGGAGAAGGAGGGCACTGACAGTGCTCTTGGGCAGACTTTGAGCTTTGACAGGACTCAGAGGCACATCAGGATCAGGTGAAATTACAGACATCTGGGGACTGCTCTGGCTGCTTTCCAGGTCAGAGCAGCTGTGGAGGTGTGAAAAGTCATCTTTGGAACCACCACATGAATAGGAAACTGACCCACTGCTGTATAAAATAAGCAGTAACAAGGGTTTTATATTGAAATAAATGAAAAGGACTTTATTTCTACCCGTAACAGCTTTGTATCTAAACTTCTTCACTCACTCATTTAATTAATTTTTTTATAGAAGGAATGGTGATCCTTTCTTTTAAAGTCCTCCAGCAATTAAACACAAAACTTCAGCTGTACATCCTCTTTCCTGGGTTGCTGCTAGTGGCATTCTGAAGAATCTTTAGAAAACTTCCAAACTTTTTATGATATTTCTTGCTGGCTTTATCAGCAACAGTAATGTTTTTTTCCTTCAGCACTGCATATATGTTGTGTATGAAGAACAGGTAAGAGAGATGTTCCTTTATTTCCAGTTACTCAATTATAAGGTATTAAAAGGTTGTTTTTACTTTATTATTACTTTACTTCTTTTCAGCATTTTTACAGATAATAATATATAAGGAAGTAAAATGGAAGCAGGCAAAAGTTTCTGGACTGTGAGGAAATTAAAGCTACTGCAGAAAATAAGATATTCACCAAGAAATATTGGGGTTTTTTTATTATTGCTATTATTAGTGTTTTTGTTTTTATAGATAGCATTACAAAACTCAAACACAATTACAACAAAATACAATTTTTTTTCACATGGCTTTTTGTAGTAGAAGTGACATTTAGTAATACTAACCCATCAGGCGATACCATCAGCCATATTTAATGTCAGATCATTTGAAGTTTAACTTGTGGCACCAGCAGATTAATTACTTCAATGAAATATCTTCTATTTTTTGTTCATTCTGCATCACAGCAGCAAGTCAGAACTTGGCAAATCAACATTATGGATATCTATAGTGCAAAATTGAAGAAAGAAAGAAAACCTCCTGCAGCAGCACATCTTAGATGAAAGAAAATAACCATTACAACAAACAAAACAAGAAAAGTTGTGACACGGAGAGCCTGTCTGTGCAATACTCCCTGATGCTGAGAAAAGCCAGTCCCAGTGGAAGTAAAATTAATGAATTTCCAAATAATCTCTTTGGTCTGGAGTCTGAGCTCAAACAGGCTGCTCAGATCCTCAGAAAACATTAATCTCACAGTCTGTGCTTGAATTTTTTACCTTTTCTACCTCTTCCACAGAATTCACTTGGACTGACAAGGGGAGAAGACCCATACCAGACAAAATGGTTTTCCTGCTGGAATGTGGCCTTTGGATGGCCAGCTTTTCCCTGGCATCACCACCAATTTCCATACAAAGCCTTGGCTGTGACAGGATCCCACTTCCTAATCCACATTTATAAATCCTCTTACATTTCTCTCCCACACTTCAAAAAAAACAGTTTAACAATGAAAGTGCAATTATGTAATTCCACATAACTACACCCTGTTCTTCTAAGTGTATTTAGGAGCTTACATTTCTACCCTAAGTACCCAATCAGTCTAATTCAAGGCATCCATTACCCTAATCCCAGCCCTAAGAAGCTTTCCATGAACAATTTGCTTGTTCCCAGCCATTGCTACAAGCCTGCCAATAGTCTAATTATGAATTTCATTTCTTTTGGTCATGTCACCCGAGCTGTTCCATGCTATTTGATGGGTACTTTTGTTGATTGAAGTTTTTGGGTTTAGCATGAGGCTTTTTTCCAAACAGCTTTTCTGTAAAAGCCACGATTCGTAACTGCTCTCTGAGCCAGATGTATAATTTGTTAGAATTCTGAGAGAAATGAGAAACTTTATTTCTGTTCCTGAATTCTTATCTTTCCAGATGATAAGAGCCAGAGAATCTGCTTTCCCACCCTAATTGATTCCCCATAAAATTCCTATTAGTTATGCTCAGTAGTAGACACTTATAAGCTAATGGAATTGGGCAACTTAATTACAGAAACATTTTAAATAATCATCTACATCTGTCTATTGCAGCATTCCACATTGCTGTGGCTTGCATCATTGTAATGCTGAACATAAAATCATTCACGTGCAATATTGCACTGGGGTCTAAACTTCTTACCTTTGGAAACAGGAAAATTGAAGTCTCCCAAGTTTTCCCAGAGTTTTGAAGGACACAGACCACACTCACCCTGCCCAGGCAAGTGCACTCAGAGGGGGAAAACCTCAAATCCCACTTTTTAAAATGCCATGGTTTGTGCCAAGGGTTTGAGGATCCTGCTGGTTTCAGGTGACAGAAATCTCCCCCAAGGGCTGGGGCAGTTTCCTTGGAAGCCACCACAGCTCCACATCAGCAGATAATATCTGGCAAAAGCCAAGGAAGAGCCCATCCCAAATCATGGCATCGAGTGAATGAATGAATCTATTAGGTTTTTCAAAATCTAAATTTGCAAAATTTATCACAGAAAGTCCTTCAGGAAAACAGTCTGATGAGCAAATTTGTACACCAAAGGCTAAAGTCTGCACAAACTGGCCAAAATTTCAGGTGATGCCAACCAGTCACAGAAGAACATGGACAAACACCAACAACCACCAAACAAGAATGCAAGTCTTCCTATCCAAAAAATGCCAATGCTGATGAAAAAATTCATTATTAATGACTAACTTGGTGCTGCCTGCACTGACATCAGAGTTACATTTTCTATACATTGCATTTTCAGATTCAATTGCTCTGCATGTACCCAGTTAATTTACAGATGAGTGTAAGATTTCACCTACTACCTGTACGGCACAGGTACTGGTGTTCCTCTTGACAAGTGCTAGTCTAATTCTATATTCTGGATACACAACTTTTATGTGCATACACACACACACTGGAGCAATACTTCATCATGCTCCAGAAACATCTGCAAAGAAAGGTTGCAGCCTAAATTAGAGAACAAATTGAGGGCAACTTGAGCACTCCTCCTCCTTGTTCTTTTTCTAACAAAGAAATATACATTAATTATAAACATGGAACTTCTCACATTTCAACTGACTGTCTCCCTGAATATCTAATTGTAATTCATTAAACACTTTTTCTCAGAGATTATAATAACCTATTGACATCCTTCTATGTACAGCCTTGTACATCAAATGTTACACTTCTGACTATGAGAGATTTCTCAGATTTAAACTATTTACTTATGTCTAACACTATACTTAACAAAGTGGATTCAAACCCCACACACCTTTTTGTGGAAAGAATTCTAATGGTGCTGCATGAAACAGATACAAATTAATTTGTGTTAAAGTGCACATTCCCAACTTGATTCATGTAAGTACTTTGCTCATTTACAGATTCAGTCCCCATGACTACAGTTTTTTGCATCAATAAGGTGAAACTGTTTCTTTTTCCAATTCTTTAGCATTCTGAACATTTTTTACAATCTTAGCTCTCTATAACCTGCTGACCTTTAAGAAGTCAAGTATTTAATTTTATTTAATCAAAGATGTTCCTTGAGAACACATAAATCCTAAATCCATCGCAACTAGAATTTTAGAAGAAAAAAAATTGAGCAGTCTGTTGTGTTGTCAGACCCATTTATCAATGGTTATATTTTAAGATAACCTTTTCCTATAAAAGGTAAATTGGGTGAAAATTACCTTTCAAGAAATATCCAACACAAAAATAATTGCTTTGAATGCTATAAAATTTAAAATACCATGTCAGTGCCATAACAAGCAAAATAATTTGAATCAATGGCACATTAAGTAATTTTCCATCAATAATTAAAATTCCAATCCTTTCAAATCTTTGCACTAATTTGCATTAGGGAAGTATTGTACCAATCTTTATATCCACATATCAGGAGTGCAGCTTTTCATGGTGTTTTCCTGTCATCTGTGAGGATCAAGAGTTCAGTTTCTACTTTGAAGCAGTCCTTAATAGAAACAGCAGTCCCCAGTGTCAAACTTCTGAATTATTTACTTCATGCTTTTTTTTATGATGGCCATTGTAGTCAAAGGTGGGGGGGAAATGGAAAAAACAATTAATCCCACACTCTCTAGTGAGGTTTAAAACTACATATTTCCCTCAAGCCTTTCAGTAATAGAAATTACTAAGATAAATAAAACCAGCTATCCTGGGCCAAAATAGTTTTGTCCATGAAGTCAGCTGGGATGAGAAACTGAGGAAGTCCATGATGTGTGGAAGAGCTTGAGCTGAACTGTGCTTGCTTCACCTGCATCTCCTATTTGATTAGAAAGTAAATATGCAAAGGGCTCTGAATCACCTAAAAATTACCACAAATCACTCGCTTCCATCTGCAACCATGTATTTTTTTGGCATATTTCTATTTCTCTTCAGGTAGCAGACAAAGCTGCTGTGTTTTGTACATCACCTTTGGAGCACGTTGCCAGAATCAGGATTATTGGCAAGGAAGGGAGGCAAGCATTTCTCTGAGCCTTCAGGAAAAGCCAAGAGAAAAGCCTCAGTTTGAATTCCTAAGGGTGTTCAGCTCCTAGAGCAGTGCCTTTAACATCTGCCACAGGGTTTGCACAAACAGACAGAAAATGTCACTCGTCCAAGCATTAAATTTCGACCTTCCTGAGAGAGGAGAGCGAGCAGCTTGGCTCAGGGGCATAGCCAAAGGCTTCTCCCAGGTCTCCAGTGCCTAACAATTGAGTTGCAAGTTGAACCTTCACACCCCTGACATGCAGGTTCCCAAAGGACATGAATACTCAGAACATGCCAACAATTCCCCTGCAAGAAACCAGGTGGGAGAGGGGCAGGGGGAAACTGAGGTTCAGTCTATATGGACATAGGTAAGCAAATGCATCTTTGGTGCCATGTGGCTTCCAGGTCAGAGCCAGATATTCTGTCCAAGCTGGAAAGGCAAAACCAGTGCAGGAAAATCTGCTTCAACCATATTAACATCCCACCCATACACTGAATTTAAGGCCACCCATCAGAGCTGCTCCCTCACGCCCCAGTGCAGTGATAACTGCAAATTGCACAGCTCAAGCAGCCAGAGCTGCCTGCAACACAGCCTGGTTGCCCCTGCAACAAGCTGATTTTATACATCTGCAATGCACTAAACGTAATTATCTGGTAATTTTCCTAAATGAAAAAATGAATTTAAATTACTGAAGCACAAAATGCCTTCTGCACACCAGCTCACAAAGGCCAAGCCTGCCACATCTAGAAAACAGCAGTGCTTTATTCTAATTATGCCTAAAAAGTAGAAGATGCAATTTTAGAAATAAGCTTTTATACTGGTAAGACTGGAGAAATGGCTTCATAATGTTTGTGGAACTTATTTTCTCCATTTTCAATTCCAGTGAAGCCAGAATTTAAACATGTAAGCATTCCCTCTGAGAATGTGCAGGGCAGACCTCAATTCCACACACATTATATTCTGTTTCTTTATTCATGTGGATAATTCTATCAAAGGCCATGAAACTGCTCCCATGAACACACCACAGATCAAATCTTAATCTGGGTAGACAAGGTGGTGATCAGTTAAAGGCTGGACTCAGTGCTCTTAGAGGTCTTTTCCAACCTAAATGATTTTCTGATTTTGTAATTTTTCCTCATTAATAATATATAAATAGATACCTATTACAATTAAATGAAAGCCATATCTTGATTTACAAGCAGCAAATGCAGTTAAATGCTTAAAGGAACTAAAATACCTCAGCCTTGTGCTGCAAATATTCCCATATATTCTGATCCCATACAGGAATAAGAGAGGAAAGTGAAGAGGCTGGTTATCTGCCAGTGACACCACCCTGTCCTGCTGCACAGCCAGAAGGACACCTCGAGTAGCAGCAGATCCATGAGAGAAATGTTCAGAGTTAATCAGGATTGATTCACTATTGACCCATTCAAAACACAGCTCAGCTCCTACAATGTCACAGATAAATCAGGTGTAATAAGGCTGCCATTGACAGATTTATAACAGCAAATGCAGTGTGAACAAACAATTGAGTTTTTATATAGATTATATAAAAAAGCCACTTTCATTTTGTAGAAATAGTAATTTAATTTATTTTATGTAAACTCTGCAAAGAAACAAGGATGATCTGTTCAACATAAGTATTTTATTTTATGATTTGTATGATTTAATAGAACATTTATGCACTTGTAAGGTTAGTTTTAGAAACTGAAAACTTAACATACTTATGCCTTGTAGCTATTTTTCAATCCTTTTGGTTTTTTCAGTTGTTTCTTTGAAGCATGCCGACTTTACATGAGTATGTAATTGCTTTACAAATTAATGAACAGAATTAAAATCTACTCAGAAAACTGGATGAGTTACTCAGCATTCAGACTTTGAGAGTGTGTCAGGGGAATTTTCTTCTTGGGGACTCTGCCAACATCACAGCTAAATGGATGGGTTATCCTCTCATACTTTGGAATATGAATCTGTTAGGAGAGGCTCTCAGGAACCAGGGTGTGTCTGTGGCAGAATGTGTCTGGCTCAAACCAGAAGAAAAGTGATCCTGCTGTGGGACTCAGCTGTGGAATCCCCTGATCCAGCCCTGCAATACTGACCCCTCAGCCTTTGCCCCTCAAGCCACCACACAGATGAGCCCAAAGGACAAGGAGAATCAACTTAGAATACCACATTAAAATTTCAGGTGGGAAATGGAGCTAAATGCCACTTTAGGACTAAATCTTGGGGACATGGACCACACCCACAAAATCCTGCTCTAATACAGTGTGGAAAGCAAGAGGTTTTCATTTTCTTTAACACAACAGATACAGGCAGCCTTGTGTATGTCCTAGACAACTAAACTAGGGACCTAAATTAGAGTTAACTATTAAAATAAAACAAAGAATTAGATTATGTGACGATTAGGAGGTAGTAGATATTCCCACCTTCATAGTAATTTGAAACACAAACCTGTTTTAGGACAGCACAGAGTCACTGTATCTGTCTCTACACTTGAATATATTTGTAAGCTTCTCTTTCCTCCTTAGAAAACTGGAAATACAATTTTTCTTTCAAAAGCTCAGCCTGGCTGCCATGTGCTCACACCACACAGGAGTGCAGGAGCAGTGCCACCACAGCACTCTGTCCTGCACAATGCCTCCCTCAGCTCCTGGGGGAAGATGTAAAGCCTGGTGTCCCCACAGATCAGATGTGGCTTCTCTGTTCCAAAGGCTAAACAGGAGGAAAAACAAGGTTTTAAGACTTCACATGAAAAGATTCAGCTTCAAAGACAACTCCAAGCAAAGGAAACATTGATGGAAACACTTCTGATGGAAGTGGTGCTGCTGGAAGTTCATGTTTGATTTTGGGTTAGATACCTGTATGTTTAATCATTGACACGGATTTCTGAAGGGCACAAATACAGCAGAGACAGGTGTGGGGGGCTGCTGTGGGTTTAGGTTTCCTCCTTTGCCTCTTCTGCCTCTGCCCAGCATCACATATGAGCAATTCCAGATTTATGGGTCCCAGCATCAGTCCCAGGACAGGATTTCGCTCCACTTTTTTCCATTTTAAAGCTTTTAGGTTTCTGCTCCAGTTTTAAGTTTATTTTGGTTTGTGGGGTTTTTTGCTAATAATTCACATTCTTCATTGCTCAAACATTCAATGAAACTCCTTCAGCACTTTTCACTGTGATTAATCTCACCCGCTAGCTCTTTCTTTTTAACATAATCCATTAGGTTTGCATGATTTCTTGTTCGGGACCTGGATTTATTCAGAAAGTTGCATTTTTAAGTGAATTTTCAATTACCATTTTGTTTTCTGGTTAACAAAGTGATTGCTGCTGGCAGCCTCGAGAGATCTAGCAAAGAAAAGCAGTTAGACAGAAATGTGGGGTTTCTTGATTAGCTAATGTCACTGGCTTCCCCAAAACAGCATCTTTTATGCTGATCTCACATCTGTTTGAACCTGAATTATCTATTTCTTCTATTTCCAAAATTTAAAGCCAAAAGATCCTGCCTGCTGCTTTCTCAGATGTGCTCAATGAAAATGTCACATGAAAAATTAAAAATAAAAAGAAATGTCATGCTGCTATACTTTGATGCTTGGTTTATCTGTTCCCTAGGAAATTGAAATATTTTCTTAATAATAAGCAGAAGCAATTGTAGTCTCTTGTTTTCTTACAATCAGCTTTTAATTTGTTGAAAAAGAACTGGGGTTTATAGGAAAATCATCAGCAAACTCATTTCTTTTTTAGGGGACTACACTGGATTTAACTTTAATTATCACTTGATTTATTGGGTTCCTTTTGCCCCCACATTCACTCAGCCCATTTTCCTTCTTCATTGGTTTAAGATAAAACTACAGAATCATCATTACATCCTGTTCTCAATTAGCTACCAGAGCAGTGCCACACCTTTTCACCCGTATGGAATGAACACCTTCCTGTCTGTACCTCTGCAGGAGTCCAAAAACTGCCACAGGAGGCAAATCAGAGCACAGCACTCCATGGTTCTTAAACTGAAAATGTTCATTTTGGAAAGACCACAGGAGCCCTTCCAGGGAGGAACTCTGATCCATCTTTCCTCCTCGAGTCTGTTTTTATTTCCAAATTCCATGCCTGCTCCCGTCATTAGATCATTGTTACTTCCCCTTACCTTTTTTTTTGGCAGAGTTGCTGTTAATCTCTGCTCTCCAAGGAGTCAGGATTTTCCCTAATTCCATTAATTTAAGGTTTATTTGCTCTGTTTCTTCAACATTGAATTGTCTTTATCTCTCTGACAGACATCCTATAAATCTGTGGGTGATCCTTGGGCAATTGTGATGTGTGTGGAATTATCTCAGCCTTCCTGAACATCACAAGCTCATACCTTTAGAGCTGGTTGGGATACAGCTACAAGCAGCTCCCTCTTTTTTGTGGCTTTTACTGTTTTTTCTAATCACTATTGGTAAATACATTATTTCATACCCTACTCTATAATTCTTATTACTTCTCCTGCTCCATTTAATGCTTATTTTCTTATTTATATGCTCTGTCATATCTGATAGTCTCTCAAACACATAGAAGGAGATATTTTTAGGATACCACTCTGTGACTATCATTATACAATATAATTATTACATATCCCTTTGCAGTGAAAACAAATAATTCAGGAACTGTTTAATCTAGAGATGAAAAGGCTAAGAGAGACATCATAAAGTTCTTGAGTGTGTTAAATCACACTGTAAAGAAAACCAGGGCAATTTACTTCTCATATTTATAATGAACGAGCATTTCTGTTGAAAGTACAGAAAACTTTTTTTAATAGAAATGTTTTTTAATAGAAATGTTTTAATGTTTTAATAGAAATGTTTTTTAATAGAATAACATTAGCACAGAACATGCCTAGTCCATCAAAAAGGTAAATACCTTTGTTCAAAACATTGATTATCTCTATCTTTCATGAATATGGAGAGCTACCAACAAAAGCAAGAGGTCTCACTGTATAGGAAAACTGGAAAGAGAAAAATATTGTTCTACAGTAATATTTTCTCCTTTTTTTTTTCCTCTTGCATGAAGTATCACTTTCACTCCCACTTACAAGTTTTATTTTTCTATAGAATACATTAACCGATTTTTGTAAGGAAGTTAGATGCAGACTTTGATCTGATTGGATAATAAAGTCAGGGAGAGACTGCACAGGTATAAGAATTAACCAACATCAGTAGTTATGATGGGCTATGTAATGATAAATAAAACAGTTATGTTAAACGTTTAATTTAACTTGTCATAAAGGCTTGCTTTGGTAACACACTGTGGGCAAAGTTCCCCTTCTGACCTCACTTCTATTCTTAATTTATCTGAGGAAAGGGTTGGGGTGAGCACTTCTATTTACAGGCTTTATTCATTCCCCTCCAGGAGAGTAAATCAATTTTCTGCATTCAGTGATGGCCACAGTGATGGAGCTGCTCCAGTTTATAAAACCCTGGCATGAGGCTGCTCTGCTGTGTGGATGCTTTGTGGAGCTGCTCCAGCTCCCTTTCTCACCTCTGAGGGTGACATTGTGCCCTAACACCTCCAGAGCCCCTTGGAAATTCCTGGCACAGACTCTTCAGAATGCCTGATCCTACACACTTCCAACATTTCAATTAAAACTCAGCTTTCTCCTTTTTGTATTTTACTGTTGAGGCAGCTTATAAGGTAATCTACTGCTTCTTGACTAGTAGCTAACCAATCCATGGTGCTGGCAAAGAAAGGGGAAGGAAAAAAATTAAGAAAAAGTAAATTAAGAAACCTTTAATTCACACAGGCTGCCTGACAGAACTGTATGATTGGGTGGACTGTGCCAAATTCACTTTTCCTGGACACAGACAGCCTTAGAGGCATCAAGGTGGGCTCAGCACCCACCAGACTGAGCCAACTGGTGGCAGTTTGGTCTTCAAAATATTGATTTTCAATTCTTTAGCTAGAAGAGCTTTATAAGGATTGGTTAAATTGGTAAGGACAGGACCAATTCCAACCTCAGTAAAACTAAGAAAAAATAGCAGAGAACTTCCACAAAAGAATAAAACTGCTCACACAACTTTCAGTAGGGAAACATATTTCAAGAAAGTGTGTTTGTCAAGCAATTATTTTTTAAGATCTGTCTCAAAGCATGGCTATTCTGAATGAGGTCCTAATGAGCAGTTCTCTTATTCTGATTAAGCAAGTCTAATGACAGACCAGCCTTTTTTTTTATTTGCACAGTTGAACCACGAGCTTGATGTAGAGTTTTTCATAAGCTTGGAGTTTTCCAGTGTACCATTTCTTAGAGCCAACCTTTCACTTTCTTCAGAAAGTAAACTTCTTCTATCTTTTTATAAGGCCAACTTTTTACATTCTTCAGAACAGTAGAAAATTGGAGTGATACCAATCTTCTAAAGGGCCAGGCCCACATCTTGAGCAAGAGCCTAACCCTGCTGTGAATGCTAGCAGCAAAAAAATCTTGAGAAATTGTCAGCTGTTGTCTCTAACTCCTCAGGGATTTACAAATTACCATTATACACAGTTGATAGATGCCTCTGCAGGAGTTACCTATCGTGAAGTCCACATTAAAGACTTATTTATGTCCTTAACAGGAGAAGTCTTGCTGATATGAATGCCTTTAAATGAAGGATTAATTGCCTCTCCCTAGAATATCTGATTTTGTTCCATCAATCTGATTACATCAGATTCCCTGGTCTACAGCACAAAACTTCATTACAGCCCAACCCCTGCAAGCAACTCTATTACCATAAGAGCAAAGCCAGCTGTGATTGCAGTGGAGCACCATTATTCAAGGTGATTTTAGCTCTCTCACTTCATCCCTCATGTTTGCTTACCTCTGGGTTTTACAGTCCTGCAAACAGAGTTTAAATCTTCCAGGACAGGGAGTGTGAGCAGCAGTCAGCCCACATAACATCAGGTAATGGGTCTCAAGAAAGGGGGATCAATTCTTTTCTTGTAACTGGTCACTCATTTATTAAAGCACAGATAAATCCAGATCACAACAGAAAAAGAAGAGTTTTGTGTAAAAGAAGGGCTCCAAAGCCCAGCACCTGCCTACTCACTGCACAATCCACTAAATTGTTCAGCAAAAAAAAAGGGTTAAATGTATCCTGAGCTAGAAACTGCCTGGCAGCAAGCCTGCTCCATGAAATTCTATTTCTTCCTCTAACTTCTGATGAAATGCTTTATGGAAATATGTTTAAAATAGGTGGAAATATGTTTAAATATGTTCTCTTCCATCCCTGGAAGTGTTCAAGGCCAGATTGGATGGGCCTTGGAGGAATGTGGGACAGGGGAAAGTGTCCCTGCCCATGGCAGGGGGTTGGAAGGAGATGATCTTTAAGGTTCCTCCCAACACAAACCATTCCATGGTTCTACGAAATTATCAAATTTCTGCTTCTCATAGCTCCAGTTCCTTCAAAATTAACCAAGTTCAGTAAAAGATACAAGAAACTAAGGAGATCCTCCCTTTGCTTTCCTGGTGAATGAAAATACATTCACTGCTGTGGACATACCCAAAATCTGAACATTCTAGACCAAGGATACCTTTATCCAAAGTTCAGCCAAAAGTAACACATTTCTGTAAAAACTTTTCACTGTGAAGAATCAGTGGTCCTAATTAGTTAATTTTGAACTGAACACCCCAAAAGGAGTGGTTTCAGTGCCAGAATCTTGCCTTAACCTGACCACTCTTTTAAAAGCAAGTCCTAAAAGACATAAAGATGAAAGGGAGGAAAAGAAGCACATTTCTGCATTTCAGAAGCACAAATTGAACAATTCAACCTCCAGTGCCCTGCCTGACATTTCAAAGCAAGGGACAGTGAAAGGGACTGATTGTTGGCAGAGCCAGGGGCTAAAATCCAGCATCTGCCCCACAGCAGGTCCCCAGGACACCCCACTGCTCAATCATTCCTTAGGCTCCCTGTGAACATTATCAGGAAGAATAGCAGGAACAATTGCTGAGAACCACATGAAAAGAGTGCCAGAAATCACACTGCAGCTCCTTGGAATTAGACACAGCTCACGTGTTCCCTCTCAAGCACTTCCTTCAGTCCCCCTGACCTTCCCAAAATCACAGTGCCTGGTCAGCCCAGACATTCAAAGGCTGATTGCAATAATTTTAAGTTCTCTATTAAAGATAAACAAAAGAACCTCTCACTGAAAAGCATTCTGCTTTTTAAAAAAAATTACAATAATTTCTTCATCAAAAAAGAGGGAGGTAAAAAAAATTATGTGATGTCACATTTCCCCTGCTGCCTTCTCATTTCAGGGCGCTTTTTTCCTCCAGTAGCAAAACTGAAAAGGGAAGAATGCGATTTTAAAAATAGACTAAAAGCAAAATCAACATATCAGTTCCAAAAATTTACAAGTAAACAGTTCTTTCACAAATTCCATTAAAAGTACTTGCAGTTTTTCACTTTTGTTAATGAAAATACAATTTGAAGGGTTACATTGATCTATAACCAGTAGATTTCAGGAGCTGAGACAACTACACCTTATATATGTACCTCCTACCCACACCTGAAACGTGATAAATACTTTGTTAAAGTACTAAAAACACTTTGCATTTTTAAAATGGCTTTTCTGCTTTTCCAAAGATTTTCACACACACCCCCAAGTCCCTACACCATTTGAAATGGTTCAGTTTTATTTTTGGAAATACAGCACTAGAAAATGCCCTACAGTGATATCTCTATCCAGATCCTAATGAAGAGTCATCCATAAAAGAGATTACTGAGAAGTGGCTATAAAGCCATTGAAATCAGACAAGAAGGCTGTGGTAGTTAATATGTAGATAAATTATTATTCAGTAATTAGCAGGGAGGTGCAAACATAAGCCTGACAAGTATCTGACAGCATAAAATGTAGCAGGAGCCTCTAAGGATGAGCAGAAGGAGGAAGATCCTCCAGAAAATGTTGCCTGTTTGTTAATCTCAGAGAAAAGTCTGCATCTTTCTGTACTTCCCTATTAATAGGAGAAATGGAAAAGGTCAAAAAGAAGGAGAGAAAAAAGAAAGATCGGCTGGTCTAGAATGGCTTGGAAGCAGCCAAGCTAAGCAGGCTTGGAATTGTCACCCTGATGCTCAGGGGAGATATAGCAAAAGGATGCAAAAAAAAGGAGGCAAAACCAGGAATATTCCAAAGAGAATGGGGCTGTTTGTGCACAGGCTCTTCAGTATAAGAAGTGGGGACATCAAATTAAGGTTCATAACAAGTAAAGAGAGGCATCTCATCATTAAACACTTTGTTCACATTAAAAATTGCACACCAAGAAATAGATGGACAGAAGTGGCTGAGGATTGCTGAACACACAGACAAATCTGCTGGAAGGGTTTGAGGGCTGCCAAGTTCTTTTTAAGCATTCAGAAATATCTGGATATTCAGCTTTTATCCTAATTTGCACCGAAATAGAGCAGAACGAGGAGGCTGACTACTTTTGAAAACTTCATCCCAAGTTCTGACAAGAACAACAATCCTGATGACTGTTGTCATGTCTTTATCAAAGTATTTGGTGTACAGAACTCTAGAGTAAACAATTGCAATTTTTTACTTGGAGTTCCCACTGGAAACTATGATCTAGGTAATGGCAAGAAAAGGATATTTTTCTCCTGAAGCATTTACCTCTTCCCAAAGAAATTCCTCTTTTTCCTTTGGGGAACCTAAAGCAACTTGAAATTATTCTTCTTTATATTTATAAATACAGAGAGCCAGATGTTATGCAAGAGCAGACCTACACTTCACCTTGGCTGGCTAACCCATGTGTTTATTTAGCCTCTCTTTCCACTTAAACAAGACTTCTCTGAAGCCCAGAAAATCACTGCCCTAAGGCAGACTATGCACAGCCATGAAAAGTGATACAAAGAGCCACATCTCCAACAAAATAATAAAAAAAAAAAAACTAAGTTTAAGGCAACAAAATAATACACAGCCACCTATGCTGTCACTACCTCCCCTGCTGCAGGAGCACAGAACCTCTGAGCTCAGAGCTCTTTCCCCCATTTTGGGCAAAAAATCTTCTTCCCCTAGAGATCTCTGAAAATGCTTAGTGCTAATTAGCCACATCGAGCTTAAAATATTCAATACTAATATCTATATGATGATACAACAGAATGTTTAAATGTTTGACTAAAAAAGCAATTTGTATGGTCAAGCCTGAAAAACTTTTGCAGCTAACAGAATATTAAATAGAAAATAAAGAAATAATAGAAAATAATAATTTTTTGGAGATTATACATCTTTCTACAAGACGATTTTGTTCTTTTGTTTATTCATTGATCTCCCTGCCCGCTGCATGGGATTTATTGTACATGCTGTACACCTTGTTCCACAATGACAAAATTAATGACTGCATTGAAAAGTTCTTTATGTGAACATAAAAATAAGTAGTAAACTACAACAGGAATAATTCTGGAATAATATTTGTTGTTTAAGTTCTATCTTTAGAGGGAAAGTGAATGACATCTCACATTTAAGCTCCTCACCATCACATCTACCCTGGTTCACAGCATCTGGGGACCTGCCTCACTAAAAAAGTAGCCCCACTAAGAATCATCAACCTTTAGATTATTTAGATTAAAATAAAATAATTTACCTGAAGATCAATTCAAGAAGAAAAAAAAATCTAAAGAGATGCGAAAATAAAAACCAAATCAATTGTGTTATAATTATGTTTTTAACAGATACATTCTGAGTCTAGTCACTCCTCTAATAAAAGTTGTCACTGGGGAAGAGAGAAACTTCAGAATTTTTACAAGCAAAAGTAGGGCAAGTCCTAGGAAAGCAGTCAACAGCTGTGTAATTTGGTCCCATTTCTATTTCACTGCCTATCAGCCTCAAAGCTAAATTCCTTGAGTTTATTAAAAAAATATGCATCAATACAACAAAGAGATTTAGAGAGAGGCTTTAAAAAGCACAATAAAGTGAAGACATTTATAAGGTCACTGAAAAAATATGAAACCTTGGGAAAAATGCAAAAAGATATTTGTCTGAGCTTGTAAAATGTAGATTATTGAGGCTGAAACTACAGCCTGAATAGAGAACCTAATGTGATACTGCAGGAAAAACAATTTTAAAAGATTTTACCCAGACATGCACAGTACAAGCCAGTGGCTGTCTTTAGCCACTTTAACTGGTTAAAAAAGTGATTTTGTTATATTTCCTGCTCTTCTTTCCATTGGGGAATTTAGATCCTGTTTAGCACTACCTTGGGTGTGTATGAAAATTTATTTTGTTGTCTCATCACCTATCTCCTTAGGGATTACCTGGATTTTATGCAGTGACTTCAAAACACAGCTCAATATCATGGTACAAAACCCCACCTTCTGTTTTTTGAGGTACCCCTAAGATGGGGATTTCTCACACCAGCAATGTCCCCGTGGAAAAATAACATTAGCAAGAGGGGGAGACATCCTACAGGTCTTTAAATTACTCCCTGATGCCATGACATCTCAGAAGAGCCAAACCAAGGGTGTGGTACTTGCTAGGAGGTGAAAATAGAGCAAAAAGGAACCATTTCCAGATGTGGAGGGAGAGCAGAAAAGGGGGAAATTCCCTGAGGCAGAGCAAGAGGCTCACTGGTGGTACCCAGCACTGAACATGCAATAATCTTCCTTTGATTTAACACAAAAATATTTCACTTTAATTTTTTTATACAAAATATTTAGATAGCAAAGTAAGATATGGGTGAAGAAGCAGATGCAAATACCTCAAGGTGGCTGAAGAGCACAGGAGTGGCAAATGTGTTGTTAAGGTAGTTTTAAGTGTCATCCCTCTTCCACTCCTCCCTCTACTCAAATATTGTGTTTTCTTTTGATTTGAGCATTGGGCACAAGAGATTTGGTAAAAATCTGTGTCATAAACTGGGGGAGGGGGGGAAAAACATCTGTCTCTTTTAAGCCCAAGGGTAGCAGGAGATGAGAGATTGAGATGATCAATGGCTCTTGAACAGGCACTCTGACCATGTTCTATTATACAAAATAATTTGAAAGTTGTATTCTCTGTTCCAGTGGGGGGCACAGAGCAATAATAACTTAAAACTTATTTTCCCTTAGATGTGTTACGTAGTCCCTGTGGATACATAACTCCTAGAGTCCCAAAATTTTGGGTTCAAGTGAGAGTCCAGCACAGAGCAGGGCAATCCCACAAGGAAGGGGTCATGTCTGGTTTTCATCTCTCCTGTTGGTGCTTAACAGTTGAGTTGCTTCTGCTGGAAACTCTCCAGTGCTCTGCAAAGAAACTCCCACCACTCTACATATGCTGGGTAATTATGAACTGCAGAGAGTAATCACTGGAAATATATTATACCTCCATGGTTTGAGGCATCAGTGGCTGCAGGAAAAAAATGCCTTTTTGAACTCAACTGCTGTTTGTTTCCACAATGAGCCATATGCTGCTGGCAATGTACAAAGCTTTGTCCCCAAGATATACAATTTTAACTATGGGCAGCCTCTGGAAACCAACACTAATAAATGTGTCACAATGAAGTACTCTGCAGAAATGACCATTTATAATATTGTGGCACACTCTGTTCTTCCTGCATCAAACATCTTGTTCTTGTACTCTTACATTTATTAAGTGCAAAAAGAAGTTGGAAGAGCTTTCTTCCTAGGAGCTGGTCTTGTGTGGAAAACTATTCACCTGGAGCTGATGCTGGGAACAGCTGAGGAACTTCTGCACAATCCATAGCACGTCTTGTGGCAATTGCTATTGCTTGATTTAATCCATGGAATGCTTTTCCTGCCACTGATCTCAGCAAAGCTTCCCTTTGAGGATGTCCTTGCTTTGCTGAATGCTGTTCTACATGGCCACAGTTACCTGAGGAGCCATAAATAAATCAATTTAGGCTAGATCATGGATTCTGATCACCATCTCTGCATGTCCTGGGTGCCCTCATCCAGGTGCTCTGTTGGCTTACATGAACAACCCCAGAGCAGTAAAAAACCTCATCTAACCCAATTAACTTGCTTATAAACCAAACATATCTGAGAGACATTAACAAATGGAGGTTTGGCATTGCAGTAACACAGACATCAATATTTTGGTTATGTGTAACAACAACTGAGAACATGGCACAAGACACCTTCTCTTAGGCTACATAACAAGGAATATTTATTTCCTTAAAAGTTTATTATAGATCTAATGGGATCAGACTCTTCATTGGCCTTTAAACCCTGGAATGCTAAGCAGAACTGATAATGAATAAAAACAGCAATATTTTTTCATGCACGTGGTGGGCTTACAGTTGTGGAACATTGTTCTTATTAATAATTAAATCTTGTTCAACCAAGCTGAGATTATTAAAATGCTTGACATTCAAGCTCCATAAACACTGCTGCATGGCAATTGCCTGGAACAAGCATCCTGAGTGCTACAACTCTCACCTTCTCCTCTGTTGCACAGTTTGAGAATGTCAAGTGAAAAGCCCAGAGGAGGCACAAAAAAAGGGAAATCTGTTGATAGCAGTGGGACAGGGATGCTCTAGCTGAGCATATCAAAGTCAAAAGGAGAGCAAACAGAGCCAAGCAGCTCCTGGCCACGGCTACAGAATCAGCATTATTGCTGAGCTTCTACCAGAACACTGACTCTGGAAATTTGGTTTTCACCAGGGTCTGGGAAATTTCACATCTCCCTAAGCCTGGAGAATGCTCAGACCCAGGCATGACCCCTCTGTGATCAGCAGAGACAACTGGAAACCCAGGAGAGGGAAGAGAAGGAAAGATTGAATCCTGGGAAGAGAAAGTAAGGCAGGTGACAGATCACCCTAGGAAATACTTTATTTCTAGTATTAATTATTATTATTATTTNAGAAATAAATTTAGGTACACTGTTAGTCACTATCAAACCAACATGCCCTGCTAGAAAACCTGGAATTTTGTTGAGACCTTAAATAAATAGATATATAAAACAGGCACGGCTTTAAAAAATCCTGTAAGCTATTCCCCAAATGCTTAAAATATATTTCCCAATACAGAAATGCACAGCTGTCACTGTAAGTTGAATTGAGTGATGTGTGTTGAAGTGTGGAGGTCTGAGAATTTCTCTGATGCCTCAGAATCTAAGAACTACCATATTTGTTGTAATGTTCCAGTAAATTAAAACACAAAGAATTCTGGTGGAGTAGACAGGAATTGTTGTATCGACTTTACACAATGATGGGATACTTAGTAGGATTGCTAAATAGCAATAGCATGCTTTAATTGGTTTTGCATCAACTTTTGGAGCAAAAAAAGAAGAGTCCAGTTAAATTAACACGAGGAAATATTGTTATGATTTCATTAGCACAGCATCAATACTCAGTAAAATTTGTGTGTCCCAATAAAGTAGATCAAAGAGGGGAGATGCAGATAGTTGAAGTATACTGCCAAAAGTTGCAGGGATGTTTAACAAACTCAAACAGATAAACAAAAAACACCAACATGGCAAAAAAAACCCAAACATCATCTGGTTTCATGCTGCCCACAGCGTTTGTGGAAGTCAAAAGGGCCCCTGTGAGGTTTAACAGCTTATTCAAAAGAACAGTTCAAAACTCTGTGTTACCTTTCAAGGGAAGTAAACTAAGATGAAGCACAATACCTTTTGTGATAACCCCACCCTTTTCTCCCCTAGGAGGGCAGTCAGAGATGCACAACTTGCTCACACATTTATTTGTTTGTTTGCTCCAGTGCTGCCCTCAAGCTCTGCTCCCCTGCCAGCAGCACCTCAGAGCACCCAGGGACACCAACACAGCCCCCACACACAGCTCATGGTCTTGCCTTGTCATCTCTAATTAACAAGTTAACATTTTCTTCTCACCCTGCTCCTTTCCCTTTCAATTCATTTTTGCATGCAAGACTGATTTTAGGCATCCTGCTTTATCTTTCTTGAACCTGATTTACAGATTTTGGAGAGATGGCAGGATTTCAAACTAGGACACATTTAAGGCCTGGCAAAAGCAATTAAATGGTAATAGGCTATTTTAAATACATATAGATAGATCTGGCATTACCCTAGCTAAGACAATACTGTATAAAAAGCTGAAATGTTGAAGTTTTCTGTCATTAAATTCCCATCTCTCATCTCATTGGGTTCAAAAGGATTTGGGTTTCAACAATCTGAAAAATCCACCGTGTTTAGACCCAATTTTGAGTAAACTGGTAACACAGAGGTGTTGGGAGAAACATTATCCTCAGAGGCCATTACACAGACTTTATTCAGTGGGAACTGAGGAAATAATAGTTATTGCTGTGGATGTTGTAGTTCTAGTTATGAGCTACAGCGCAGCGACGCCGAAGGGTAAAGCCGGACAGAGCAATAAAGCAAAATGAGCCCATTATCCCAAGAAGAAAGTCCCTAATTCCACCCAGGTTCTAAACCAGTGTTGTCACCACCAACAGCCTCAGGATTTATGCAGACATTTCCATCTCCAAAGCCCTTGATGCACATTAAAGCAGTCAACGCTTGCAGAGCTCCTGTGAGCGAACTTCATTATGGTCAGCACTCCATCCCAAAGAAATGAAGGGGTTTTTTTCCACAGGCTCACCTGCTGGCTGACTCAATGCTGGCTCCCTTTACACCAGAGGGGTCATGCTCCAATGTCATCCTGCAGTCATAATCCCCCCTCTTGTCACAGTGGTGGCACAGCCCCCTTCCCAGCCCCCAGCACACACCAGAGGAAAGACTCCCTCCTCCCCAGGTTATTCTACAGGCTCTCATGTATAGTGCCAGGGAAAACTGCCTCACACAGCCCATAAATCTGCACCAACAGGAACAACAATGCTGTAAGTGAGACCAGGGAAGAGTTACATCTCCACCTCTGAGAGAGCCAGGAGCCAGTGTTTTATTGCCCTTGCTCCTGGCTCAGACTGGCAGCAGGGAGTGGATGGAACATTTGTCTCTGAACCTGCTGCACCAAGCAGAGCTGTGAGCCACAGGCACACAGAGCCTGCCCCTGCAGATTCCTACCAGCACCATCAGCATCCATGGGAACTGACCTGCAGGTGGACTGCATCTGGTCTGTGTGCACATGGGCTGCCTGGAAAATATAAGAAGGTGGGTCTGGGTTGTTTGTTTTTTGTTTTTTTTTTAATGGCTTTCTCTTCAGGGATAGTCAGTGCCAACAGAAATACAGTCCCTAGTTTGGGATGACATCAACCTCCACAGTTCCATGCCCATGGCAGGCTGCCTCTGCTCCTTTTAAAGCAGCAAGCCCTTGATCCCTGCCCCTATTTGTACCAGGATCATTTGTGATTTTGAAGGACAAAATATTGTCCTTGGGCAAGCTGTGAAACAAAGGTTTGGCAAGCTCCTCAGTTTCACGTGTGGCTCCAAAGCTGAGTGCCCATGCCCTGGCAGCTGGGGCAGCACAGCTTCAGCTGCTCTGTCAGGTCAGGGAATGTGCACACACAGCCCTGCCAGCACAACAGGTCACACCAGCGCTCTCAGAAGCACATTCCTTCATCCTTCCTTCCCAGGGCATTGCATTTGTACTTGGAGAACACAGCACTAATGATGTAGGCTTTAAGGTGACAAGGTTAGGCAGGAGGAGCAGGCTTGCCTCTAATTTGAAGTTTCAAGGGGCTTAAAGCCTCACACAACACAAGTTAAAATGGTTATTTTCTCCCTTCTTTTCAGCTTTTCTGTGTGGTGGGTTGACCTTGGCTGGCTGCTGGTTGCCCATCAAGCTGCTCTATCACTTCCCTCCTCAGCAAGAGAGAGAAAATAACATGGGAAAAAAAGAAAAAACCCTCATGAGTCAAGACAAAGGCAGTTTAATAAAGCAAAACCACTGCAAAGGAGCAAAGGAAAACAAAAGATTTATTCTCTACTCCCCAGCAGCAGGCAATGTCTAGCCAATTCCCAGGAAGGAGGGCTGCAGTACCCGTAGCAGTCGCTCCAGAAGACAAATGTTGTAATAATGAACACACACACTCCCCTTCTCCAACTTCCATTGCTGAGCAGATACCCTGTGATAAGGCTGACAGGATTATCCTGTGATAAGGCAGATCCCTTTGACAGGTTTTGTCAGCTGTCCTGCCTGTGTCCCCTCCCAGGATTTTGTCCACCCCCAAGTGAGGGATGTTGGAGAGAGAGCCTTGACATGTGCTCCAACACACTGGAGTGTTCTCAGCACCTTCCCAGCCCCCTGTGCACAGCACTGTGAGGGCTGCAGAGGGGAAAACGAGCTCCCTCTCAGGCAGAACCTACGTGTTCTGTTCAGCCAAAACCCATCCAGATCCCCAGGATGAGATGATGAGATAAGCACCAAGCCTCTCCCGAGGTTTGTCAAGGCTTTTGTCCGGAAAGCAGAGTCCTGCCCTGGATTTGAAGCTTTATTTGAGATCACAGCGCCTCAAAACAAAAACATCTCAAATTCAAACAGGTATTTGGGGCTGAAATTTGGCTTTGTCAGAAGAATTCTGAGCAGGTCCCCTCAGGACACAGACAGTGCTCCCTCATTTCTCCTTTCCTCTCGATTCACTTTCATTCCTCCACACCATTAATTCTTCAATTTTTTCTGCTCTGGGGACAGCAGAGAAAGAGCATCTCAGGGCTGATTCTTTCCCTCTCTTCTTTTACACTGTGCAACCAAACCAACAGCAGCTTCAGGACCTTGTAAGACTGAAATAATAATTAACAAGACTGAAACTATAACAGAAGGAACTAAACACCCAAATAAGAGGCAGGAAGGATGAATGTTTACCATTACCTTTTCCTAGCCTAAAGACAGATTGATTTTTAGGATTCACCCTCATAGTATTTCAAACAGAAACTTCATTAGTATGAGACATTGATGTAGCAGCCCAAGATGTCTCTATTGTTTGAATCCTGCTGGCTGAGCCACCTGGGTGCAAAAGCTTATTTCAAAGCTCTGTACTCAGAGGGAAGTCAATATATTGCTTTGCTTCTATAATTTCCTATGAGCTTGTGCACTGAAGAAGAAAAAAAAATTAAGCCTAAAATATTCACAGTGGGCTGCAAAGGATTAACCCCTTCCAAATTCAGGACAGGAGGGTTACAACTTTAAGGATCTTTAAGGTTCCTTCAAAGCCAAACCATTCTCTGATTTATCTCAGGTGTTCCCATGAAGAATACTGACATTTTCTGACTAACTATAGAAAAAAAAAATATGTATTAATTAAAGAATTTGCTGCAAACTCAGCTGACTTCCTACACACCCTCACATACCAACCCTTTTGGAATTGTAGCAGGCATCCAATAACTGGTTTTTATAAGAATTATGCGACTAAGAAAGCACATTCCAGAAAGAAAACTGCTAAGTCTGGTTTGGATTGTAATACCTGCCATGATTGATGTCCTGCTGTGATTATTCAGAAAGGCCTATGCCATGAAATAGATAAAACAATACATAATTACAATTTTTGTTGTCTGAAATAAAGCTCCCCTCCAATACCCTGATGTAATCCAATTTGCTTCCCTTGCAGCTTTTGTTTTCTGCCCAAATATCCAAATTCATCATCTTCCTTCAAACTTAAAAAACATTATGAAAACCACCAAAAAGCGGAACCTGAGAAATTTTCCTGCTGCCATGTCATTCTCAAGATAAATTTAGCAAGTCACAATGTGCAAAACCAAATCCACTCTGCTAATCTTTGTGAAATGGGCTGCACAAAATATGCAGCAACAAACCAGAATCACTGCAAATATTTATACATGTATTCTTCAGGAAAATGCAGTGTAGCTCTCAATTTCACCCACATTCATTAAACTTTTTCAACTGATGACAACTGGAGAACAAGTTAAACTAAAATATGGCTTAAACTGAAATCAGCCAGTACCCTGACCCTGTATAGCCCAAAAGAACAAAGAACTGTCTAGTTAACAATATTGTGGTTTGGAAAGTTTTTACTAACCCAAGAAGAAACTTCAGTCTTAAATTAATATGGACTTTTGTTTTCTCACTGCACCAGGCCACAACAGAATAAATTTGTTAATTTAACCTCTTTGCTTACCAACAACAGCAACATGAAACAGGAAAAGCTATCAGAAACTCTAAGTTTTATGCAAGTTGTTTTCAACCACTCAGGATTTAAAGACAAATTAATTATGGGGCTTCTTCCTTCTGGTTGTGTTTCTGTTGGGTTTTTTTTTTAGCAGCCCAAGCAGTGCAATCATTGCTTTTCTGGGGAACAGGGTATGTTTGTCTCAAAGGGTGGTTGAAGATGAGCAGCATCTGAACCTCCATGCTGAGCAGTAGCACACCAGGAAGAAACGGAGCATTTGGGACATTAATCCATTAAATGTGGATGGAAGGGGTATCAAAATTGGCCTCCTACCTGTGGGTCAGGTTTGAGGCACTTGGCAGCACAATTTGGGAAACACACACTGCTGCTGCTTGGTGGAGACACAGAGACCTTCTGTCTCTCCCAGAGCCCATCTGGCATCTCCCACAAGCCCTGAATTCACTTACCCAGCACAAACAAGTGAATAAGCCCTGTGTGTTTAATACTTCACAGAATTTCATCTTAAAGGGAACTGGGAAAAAAAAATAGGAAGGAAGGAATCAGTCTATTTGTACAACAGACTGCACACTGTTTCCTCTTGGTCAGGGCTAATTCCATGCACTGATATCATTATTTGCATGCTTTGCTGATTGGCATTGGAAGAGAGACATTATCTCATACAAATTGAAAACAAGGAAATGAATATGGCTATTTTATCACCATAAAATAGAATAAATTCAAGCAGTTAATTCTGTCAGTCCCACCTCAGTGACTAAATACTGTGATTTGGGAAGAAAGACACACACAACTTGGTCAACAAGCCAGGATTCCTTTAAAAGAAAAGAAGAAAAGTTAGATTTTATTTTTTCCCCTCCCTTTTCTTTGAGTGGTAAGCAAATGAGCTGTGAATTCAACTGCAGAAATAAACCTTGCTAATGTGTGAGGTCACCTAATTTGAGGATGCATTTAGTCAGAGGTGTCTGACAGTCAGATCAGAGGATTGATGCCCTTCTCACTCAATATTTAGGAGTGCTGAGACACAATGTGTCGTTAAAGGCCCATTTCTAAATGCCATGATAGCTGCATCACAAGACTAAAGAACAAATTCATTTATTTATTAAAATCCTCAGCTGCTCAAACCAGATTGCTCTGTAAGAACCTTCATTTTGGTTTAAGGAATGAAAATTTCAGTCTGGGGACTCTCAAGAACAGCTTGTTTGAGAGGTTGTGCTCCTTTGCAAGATTAAATCATCTTCCAGGATCATAGATTAACACTCTCCTAAGCCTCCTGTGAGCCCTCTGGCACCTCTCAGCATCACTCAGAGCCATGGGATTAACAGACACAATACTCACTTATTTGGCTTTAAAGTTTGGGTTTGTTTTTTTTTCTATTGGCATGAGACTGTTCCATGCAGTTCTGTACAAGATGCTTCTTAACACATAAGTGCAGTCAGCCTATCCCAGCTGTTCCTAATGGTCAGCCATCATAAAGAACTGGATAAAGTCAAGTTGTTATGCTCATAAAAGTATAAAGAGAAATTAAAGTAGAAGATCTGGTTAGGGAGGAAAAAATTGGAAAAAACACCAACACAACAAAAAAAGATAAATACAAAAAATGTATATTGAACTGCATAAATAAGTAATTTTGCTCAGGTTAGCAAAATATTTATCACACACCATGCAAAAGGCAGCTTAGCTGGGGTACTTGCTAAGTCTGAGGCAGTTTCAAAAATAAAATAACTCAGTCCTCCTGTGTTATGACTGATCCGTGCTTGTAGCTTATTTCTTTGTGCCATTATAAAATTTCCCCTTGACTTATTCACATATCACCATCATTAAGTGATTACACTTAAAGCTTCAGACAAAGAACACTCAACATCATAGCCAAAGCTCCTCTATGATATTTATTTGTTATTTGCTATGCAACATCAACTATAATTGGAGTCATCATCATTCTTCCTCAACGAGGAGGCAATTTACTGACAGCAAATGAGCTGGGACTAACATGCTTGTAGTGCATATATCCAAGTCATCAATACTGCTTCCTATGGCATAGAAAGAAGGAAAAAAAATAATTATTGGACTTATAATTCTCAGTTCAGAACCAGGTATGTGACAGAAGTCAGAATCCCGAGTGTTGGGCACAGCATGGCACTGACAGCACTCCTGGCTCTGCCTTGTTTACCACAGGCCAGTGTCAATATAATGAGCCCCAGCCCTCCTGCACCCCCTGGAAGAGGCCAGAGATGCTCAGCAGGGTCAGATTTTCTCATTCTGCATTGGGCCACATGACTCTTATCACTTGGTTTCTAGAGTTTTTTGTTCTTTTAGCTTACAACTTTCAAAAAATAAAAAAAAAGCTTCAAGGAGCTGAAGCTCTAAATCTCACATTTCATGGAAATCTGGCCAAGTTTATACTTTATTTACTTGATTGATATACTTGATTAAATTCATAAAATACATTAATGGAATTGACACTACAGTGCTTAAATAAACACCACCATTCACCTCCTCAGCATTTATGAAGCAAGAAAGTTGAGGTGCCCTCCTCTCCCCCTTTCCACGAGGAGCACCTGAAACAGCTCCTCCTCCAACAGAAGCCTTGGGTCAGAACAGAACCCCTGGATTTTTTAAAATTTACATTCATTAATCTCCTTAGAAGTCCCAGACTGTGTGCTACTTGACTTTGTTTCCACAACTCTGCTCTGTTTTCTGTTGCTTGAGTCCATCCTTTCCCAGAATTTCTGACCCAGCTGCGGGGAGCTTGAGGAAAGCTCCAAGGAGGGCAGCTCTGGAGGGGGAGTGGGTAAAGCTGCAGAACCCCAGGTCTGGGCAGGGTCTGCAGGGCTCCTGCACCAAGGGAGGCAGCTTGGAGAGCCAAATATCAGATCATGGTGGTGTCTGATAACAGCACAGCTCACCAGCACTCCCTCCCAGCCCAGGGGGTGCAGCAGGTGACAGGGATGTCACAGCCCTCTCCTGGTGGCTCAGGCTCTCCATTTCCCACAACAAAAGCTCCTTAGCTGGAAGAATGCAGAGGCTTTGGGACACCAAAGCTGCCTGCCTGGACCTGGGGCCAGGCCACCACAAGCTGCATGAAGGTTCAAGTGTCATCATTTTCTGCCTCTGTCATTCCCACGTCACACCCCCTCAGACTTTTTCCTAATGCACAGTTTGCCTTTGTTGTCTATAAATCTGAAGCCCTTTGGGGCAGATATTTTTCTGATTGCCTGTTTGTACTGGCAGAGGCCTCAGCTGGATTCTCCAGAGCCTAAACTCATAATTCCAGGGCTGCCTTTTTCTGCCTCAAGCACCATTTTTTCTTTAAATCACTGAGTATTTCAGAAGAACATGAATCTGGAAATCTACATATTGCTTTATTACAAAAGTGTTTATGCTTTTAATTCTTCCTTCTCTCTGTGTAATGAAATTACAAAGCAGGAATCTTCCATAATAAAATTTGATGTAGATATGCCCGGAAAATGAAATCAGAAGGCAGCAGTGATGGGAAAAGCTGCCATCAATCACTCCAGGCAGATTGTTCCCCTTGACAGCAGTCAGACACAGAGGTAGAAAATTCAGTCATTTGATAACATGTGCAGTAGAAAACCTGGAAGAAACATTATGATGCCAGTCACTACATATTTAGCATCAGATCTGACCTGCACATCAGGCATGTGAGCGATGGCTACAGCAGAAATTGCACTGAAGTCATCAAGCTGCAACTGCTTATTCAGGGCTGAACTGATCTCGTCCTTAGTTCCACTGCCTGAAGCAGCAACCCAGTGCTTTTCTGTCACCTTCTTCCCTCCACAGCCCCCAAAAATAATCCAGGGGGAGAGGCACAGCCAGATGAAGTTTCCCCCCACCTTATTCCTGATAAGCTGACTTCTCAAGGGTCAGTTTTTCTCCACTGACTATAGAGATGCCTTACATTAGAAACCTGATTTTAGAATTGGTGTTTCAGACAGAGAAGCTTGCTCCAAACATTAACTTTATTTAAGTCCTAAATGGATAAAATCCTTTAATGGAATTGACACTACAGTACTTAAATAACCACCATTCACCTCCTCAGCATTTATGAAGCAAGAAAGTTGAGGTGCCCTCCTCTCCCCAACTTTCCACAAGGAGCACCTGAAACTGCTCTTTCTCCACCAGAAGCCTTGGGTCACAACAAAACCCCTGGAGTTTTGTAAATTTACATTCATTAACTCTTGCATAAGATTGCCTGCACATTTTTTTCAAGACTGGGAGATGTGCAATGCAGCAAACTGCTCTAAAAGCCAAAATTTCTTTAGCTGTCTTCAAACAAAACCAAACCCTTCCTGAAAGCTTCACAGCCTTCTTTCATTAATGCAAGAGAAAGAGAAGATTATTAACCTCAGCCCTAAGTTCAGGACTTATGCAAAACAAAGAAACAGTCATAAACCATGGTTTAGACAGACAAGATTCTTGTTGGAGTTTCCAGCTCTGTTTGCAGGTTGTGGGGGTTCTTTCAAAAACAAAGGACAAAGACTAACTGGTATTTTTATAACAAGCCAAAGCAAATTCTAGCATAGAATACAATAAAATTGAACACAAATTATTTCAAGGGAAACTCAGACTTTAATGGTTTTAATTCTAATTTACCCTAGACAATAATGGCAAAGCCTACCAAAAGACAGCCTCAGAAAAGCTTCCAGGGACCTTCATGAATAATTCTGTCAACCAGAAGTATTCAAAAAATCTAAGTATCAAACCGAAAAAAAATATTCTGCTGCCATTTCTTGTGAATTCAGGGAGCTGAAAATCATTTTATTGAAAGATAAAATACTCATAAAACATATCACACATCTTCAGACAAAAAGTCAGTCATAAGTTATGATTACATGATGTTTTTCTCTCCAAAGATCTCTGCAATTCTTATTTTCAGACTTCTTGCTTTCAGTGAAAGAAAGAAAAATATGCTGGGAAAGCACTTGGTTTTTGGAAGAGAAAAATAGCTTTTATTGTCAGTAAAAAACCACTCCTAAGGTTATAGGTAATCTCTTAAGAGAGCACTCCTGAAGCTTTAAAAGTCAGCAAATGTGAAAGACAAAACACTCTTGTGGAGAAAAGGTATCCTGGACTGGGTCCTTCTAGTCCATTAAGGGCCATCAGTCACTACTTGCTGATATGGGCAGCACCAACACATTGGAGCATCTTCTCCTTTTGTCCCAGGTCTGAACCCCTAATCTAGGAATGAAAATAGCACCTCACATCATGCTGCTGCAACAATTTAATATTTAGCCACCCCCCATGACAAAGTAGGTTTCAATTAAAAAAACAAAGGCTGTATTGAAAAGATATTATTCCTCACTAAAGGGAAAAAAACCCACTATGTTTTATTTGATACAAACAAATATGGAACTGGGAAGTTCAGTGGTGTAAACTGAGCTCTTTAAAATAAAAAAACAACAAAAAAAACCAATGGACACCAATTCAGCCACTCCATAAATCTTACAGACCTGATTTCAGCAGAAGCCAAGTAAAAGAAACCAACTAGAAATATATTACAGCAAAGTTTGCTTGACAGAGGAAGTGAATTTGCAGTTTACAGCTGTTTATGTATATTTGTGATACATTTAATATGCTGTGACCTTCAGAAGTAATAAAGTTTGAGTTTCATCCCATCAGAAACTATTTGGCATGCTGCAGGCTGCTGAGGCAGGCCATCACTCCAAAATGGGAAGCAATAAACTTGTTGGACTTATTTCCCTGAAGCACCCTGACTCCTGGCTGACACTTGGAGCAGTCCTAACTAATTATAATTCCTCCATAAAAACAAGGGCAAGGGCGACTTTTTAACAAAGTATTCTCTTAATGGCTTGGCAGAAATACATCATTTTCCCTTAACTGCTTGGAGATATCTTTAGGTGAAAGCAGGTGAGTTACCTCTAGTTTCTCTACTATAAAGTTTGCAATAACAAGGAACAATATTTCTGCTCACCTTTGCAAATCAGGGTGATTTGCAGGGCAAAATTGCTGTTTCTATAAATCCATGAACAACAATAAGACTAGGCTGACAAGTGAAAAAAATATTACTGCAAGTAGCATTTCATGATAATTTTTTTTTTAATTGCATTTGTAACTTCTTGGCCTAGAGTAGTACTGTTAAATTTCACTCGATTTAAATCACAGTCCTCTGGAATTTGCTGGATATTTATCACCAGGTCATACAGGCTTTCCACAGTGGATGTAGCAGGCAGTGCCTTTCCAGTACAGAGCAGGGACAGCAGATAAGCTGATCTGCACAAGAGGTGGTTGAACACAGACTGTTTGAAGGCACAAATTATTTCCTACATTTGCTTTGTTTATAAGGATTTCCTAGATAAGAACAGTGTTTCTACCCTTTCTATATAAGATGCTGGGTGCAGCACGTAAGAAGAGACAAGTGCTGAGTCTGGGAACAATCTGGCTGATCAACAATGTAAAAAGACATTGATAAACTCGTCATGGATAAGAGTAACCAACTGTTTTGCTGGAAATTCCCCAAGAAAACATGTAATTAACTCAGTCTGCTCATCTCATTAGGCTCCCTGAGTCCCACATTGGGAGCTGAAATGTCTCCCTAACTCAGCATCGCGTTCCAAAGTGTGGCAATTATGATTCCCACCCAGTTATTTGGTTATTTACATCTATTTGTACAAAACCACAGCAAAAAACTGAGACATGAGTTGTGGTCGTGTTGTTCCAGCAGACAACTGAGTCTTCAGCTTGTACCCCTTTTACCATAGTTAGATTACTTCTTATGTTCAAAATCTTTTGAATAGCTTCTCTTTAAAAGAATGGGCAGTATTTCTTACAGGAACTG